>CM076572.1:552452472-552672002 GCA_034641835.2 Pinus albicaulis
TTGACTTTATCAGATTATGCCAAGCCTATTATATGCTAGAACAAATATGTATTGTAAACATAGAAAAAGAGATCATGTTTTACATCACTGAAGAGTTCATAAATGCCATGATGCAAATGAATCATGACCCCAATTCTGCTTCCCTATCAATAGAAGATTTAACCCAATTATATCTTGACTTGGATTTCAATACTAGATTCAAAATATACCAGACTTTTTGTTCAAATCAAGTTGATATTCCTAAGTTAAATCCTCCTTTCGACACTGTTGATTTCCTAGATGAAACTATAAAGATTGTCTCAATGATCTCCTTCATACTAGGATACATCAGTGATGAATTCACTGATGTGGCTATCCTAGGTTTTCTGTCAACTCTAAGCCCTGGTCAATCACCATCCATTCAGTTCAATTTTGCTAGATTTATGGCTGAAAGTATCCATTATCAGTTATCCAGATTATCAGAAGAAGGAGTTTTCAGATACTCCTCTTATCTACTCCACCTCTTCCTATATTATCGAACAGATAAATTTCCAATTGAATGTCAGAAAGTGGATGCAGAAGGAAAAGTTCTATCAGTAGTATTTTGGTCATCTATTCTAAGGAAATGGAACATAGAGTATATTTTTACAGATTTCAATGACTCATTTATAGCCCCTGCTCTGTATCTCTTGGAAAAAGAGGAGATCCCTAGGATCAATGATGAGACAAGAAGAATTCTACAGTTATAAGAGAGCTACAAAAATGCAGATTGGTATTTATATAAAAATCATACAGAAATCAGATTGTATGGCTCATCCCTGGCCCCATATAAGTTACCCAGATTTGTTACTACAAGAATATTTGCTTTAGACTATCTGAGACAACTATTGAATGTAGATGAAATCAACTTCATAGCTTCCAAGAAAAAGACCCAATTTACGCTGAAAATCAAATTAGGCCGTTCATTGTGAATGACAGAGAAGCTGCCAATGAGTTAAATGTCAAACTTCAAGACTATAAGTTCCCATGTAGTTTTACATGGAATTATGACCCACAAGGTATTTTGAGTGCAATAAGGGTAAAATTTAAGTTGCCTATTTACTTGCATGATCCTAAGCCCCATATTGAAATATATGTAAACAAAATTGAATGGGAGCCAAACACCCTATCTGATGATGATTCACAGGCAGTTCAGGTAATACAGGTAGATAGTGGTAAAGGAAAATAGATTGAACAGACACAGGTGGCTTCTACAAGCAAAGATGATAATGTACATAAAAGAGATAGAGAAGGAGATAGTTTCATAGCTGAGACTATTGAGAACATAAAATTCAGAATTCCTTCTAGTAAAAGAAGCAAGTCAACAAAAAAAGAAAAGGATAAGGCTGTAAATATTGATATAGATGATGAAGCAACAAGAATAGTCACTGAAACATTAAAAGAGCTTCAAAATGTAAAAATTGGAACACAACAAAAAGATACAGTCATGAAGGAAAACCAGGCTACTGTCGATTTTCCTCCTTCTTCTAAGGAAACTGATAATACAGAGTCAGAGATTCAGATCAAATTCAGACAGATTAAAGAGAAGAATGAAGAGATCAAGAATCAAGCTTCTTCTAGATTTCTTAAGGAAAATCCTAGAAACAAAGACAGGCTTCTTTCAGCATTTGATTATTCATCCAATAAATTGGTAATGTCATTCTTGAAGCCTACAATGGCTGAGCCAAAATCAGTGGCAGATTATTCCAAAATATATTTTGAAGTGGATGTAGATGCCATTCATGAATTAGATCAAATTTAATTTCATAGGAGCAATACTGAAATGCTATATTCCAAATTTGTCAGTAAAACTATGAAATCAATTAGGCTTGAGAAAACAGTGCTCAACCTCCAAAATCAAATGAAGTTGGACAAAGCCTCACTGTGTGCTAATAATTTAAGAATAGAAGAACTAGAAGATATAGTGATTGAAACAGGGGGTGACCCAGCCAACATTGAAGGGGAAACAGTCTTAATTAAACATAAAAATGAGGATATAACTGCTCTTAGAAAACATTTGAATTTGCCTCAGAGTGAAAACTCTCAAGAAAAATAAATTCTACAGCAAAAAATAGAGAATGATGAATTAAAGCAGCTTGTACATCAAATGACAGATCAGATAAAAACAATGGAAAGTCAAATAGAAGCTCTAATGAAAGAGAATGAAGAACTAAGAAAATCACAACCAATGGTCATTCCTAAAGTGATCCCCACTGTAAACACTGCTATACCATCTACTTTGGCAGAACACTTGGCACCGAAAGGAGTACTGGCAACTGCAGTGCCAATTACTTCTCTAATCTCTGCCTCTTCTTCTTCATCCTCACAGAGGAGCACACTACAAGACCAAGATAAAGAGATTCTTAGTTTGAAAGGCATTATTAAAAATTTAGAAAATTCCAAAAATGATGCCTTGATTACTTCTAAAGGACATGAGTAAAGGGCCGATCGACTACAAGAACAGGTAAAGATTCTGCAAGCACAAGTAAATCTTACAGATCAAGTGGCCTATATAAAATATCATTTATGGACCAAAGTTATTGAAGGCATTCATTCTTAATGGCCTTCAATTTGGATAATTTATGAAGAGAGGGAGTTACTTCAAGTTGCTAGTGCAGAGATTGACAAGACTAAGAGGGAAATTGACAATAAACTAGCCCAAGCAATCCAACTCATAGCTTTTTTAAACAATAAAACCAGGGACGAGTTGGAAGAATTGAAAATTGTTGATAGAACAAAAACCATTCTTCAAATAAAAAAGGTCCTGAACAAAAGAAACATAATGAGTAATCTAGAGGACCGGTGTAAAGACATGAATGTATCCATCTCAATATTTTTAGCCAAATACAAAACATTGTCAGAAGCAGGTTTGCCTGATATTCGCGCATTGAATGACAAGTTAATGCCTCAAAAATATTATGATCTAAAAATCAGAAATCATGCAAAAGAGCAAGCCAACCACTGCCTCAAGGATCACAAACAGGAAAATTACTTCTTCAGTATTTTGAAAATCTGTTCTTTTTAGATAATGAGATCACGCATATGTTCACTATCAAGCCTAACTTTTCCAAGTATATAGAGGCAGATGAAAGTTACAGAAAATTGAAGACTGTGAAGATCCGCTCTGTAGAAAAGTGGCAAGAATTCACAGATCTGCTGTGAATTTAATGGATAAAAAACAGGAAATTCACTTGGAAATTCATTTTTTACTGTTACCTCAAATGGTAAAAATACAGGGTTAAAGTGCACAACAACAATCAGTTCAAATTAGAATAATCAGTTCTATTTTTGCTTGTAAAAATGTAGCAACTTGCAAACTGTTTTGCAACTATCCCTCTTTTTAAGTTTTCTTTCCTATTTTTTATTAAAACATTATCTCAATTCCTGAGATATTTTGTAAACAGTTTTTTGTATAAATATTTCACAATTCGAAGTATTCAATGTGAATAAAATTTCTCAAGACAACTATAGTCTTATTTGTTGGTTATATTGAAGTTGGTGAGTCAATTAGTGAAAGCAGCAAACTGGAAAGAGATCAGAGACATCATAGCTAAGGATTCTCATGGTGACAAGATAAGTCTCATTTCTTTCCTTGTTTTCAGTGTATTTCTTTAAATTTTACATTCATTCATATTATGTTTTTCTAGTCTATAATGATCAACTAAGGAAAAATTAAACAGGATTAGTGATAATAAGCTCCCTGTTTCGAAACTTGTTGGCATTTTAATGTTTTCTACTTGATAATTGTTGGGTCATAAAAAGGTATCTTTTGAACACCTAATTAGCCTACATTAATCATCAATCCGGGAGCGACTTTTTATTTCAAGAGTGTACTCTGTCTGAGGCTGCAATTATCTAAGAGCAATGCTATGAAGATGTAGTACATAATGTTAAATGCAAAAGTAACAAATTCTTGTAAAGAAATCTAATTACAGTGACATGAATAGAAATGCTTTGAAAATTAAACTACATCAATCTGCAAAACATCGATCAGGGATACAGTAGCAATAACTCCTTCCCTTAGAAATCGATGCAAGATAACCAATCTAGGGACTTGGAAGCAATAACCAGTGTCCTCTACAGTTGGCGATCTTTAAAGCAATAAAAGAAAACTCAATCTTCGTGCTAATGGAAATAACTAAAAGGAACAAAATCTGAAAAGGAACAGTAGCATATAACTATAACTCATCTATTTGCTAATTGAAAGCTATGAATAAACAACGAACAGAAATAGAACAGTAATATAAAATGAACAGCAATTACAATTCTAACGCCATCAAACAACTAGATTTCCACGCTTCAATCCTGTTGACAGCCAATCACTACGCAACAATCAATCATCATAAATTAATGGAACAAAAACCCGAATCAGATACAGAACAGCAAAGCTTTATAAAGATAACAAGATAACTGAACAACGAATGTGCTTCTTGTAAAGGATGAAATAGCAATGACTCTGTATTTGATCTAACAACGATAAATCAATTCTGTAATTGAAATAAACATTAAACACACTTCACGCAACAGTAATCAAGGATTAAAAATACAAACAGCGAAGTGATTCCACCAGAGTCGGGCCCTTAGCGCCAGTGAAATACTGCTGGGCTAATTCAGAACTTGGAAGATGAAATGAAACGCGTGTCTTATATTAAATAAACATAAAGCATTACAGAGGAGGTTCTCTCAAGGTCGAGAGTCAATAGAACATTATATTACAGAGGAAATGTTTAAATGTAAAGCCTTTTGACCAATTCACTCTCTCAACAACACCATCCCTTTGTCACTAAAGGACATTGATTTATATATCAAATCTCAACGGACAAATCAAGGAATAAGATGAGTTTGAACAGTGATCCCTCATTATCGAAGGATCCTGAGGGATTCGCTCCTCTTTGTTTAGTCATCATCCTATTTACTCTGACCGAGGCCGAGCTGTCCCCTGCCTTTTCTTGGCAATTCGTTCGGATATCCTTGCCTTTGGTTGGATATGGTTCAACGCTGATGGAGCAGCAGTTATATTCATTTCAGCCCCGCCTTTGGTACAGCTGTTCACCTCATCGAAATCCTGTTTTGTCAACAAAAAGTAACCTTTAGCCATATTTTTACAATAAACATAAACCTTTCCAAATCTATTATAATTCTTACAATAAATTACCTTTCCAAGGAAAAAAGGAGTATGTCTATGGTAAAAGAATGAGAGAATACATAGTAATTTCATACCTTTTTCACTGCCCAACATACCCCCCTGCTTAATCTTTTTCATGCCCTCATGAAAACTATAGTTCACATGGAAAGCATTCAAAGAATAAGCCGGATAAGGTTTGTCATCGACAGGCCTAAAACCATGTAGTGCAGCTAATTCCTCAAAAACATGTTCTGTCTGTCCTTCAGGGAGTTCATAAATAGCTTTGTAGTCCGAAGCAGGGTACCATGCAATAGGGCTGCGGAATCTACATCCTAACTAAAATGGTCCTTCTTTTAAAATGAGATGACTATAGGAAATCAAGCGGTCTGCAGCTAGCCCAAATTTTCTATAATTAAATGGTTCCCTATTTTGCACATTCTGATTAGAGGTTCTCCATCAGACCTTAGCCGCTATATAAGCTTGGTTTCTAATGGATGAGAAATAATTTGTTCCATTCAAAATAATTGATTTGTGGACAGGCCCCAAAGCTTGGGTAACGCCTTCCTTAGTCATCAATCTTTTCTGCCTAGCCCAAAATTAAAGTGGGTTTTGAGGTTCACTTCTGACCCACAGATCTAATTCATTTTCCTACCTTTGAAAGGCGTTATAGGCTTTAAGCCATTTTAATTGATTTACAGCAAAGGAAATGAATGCCTAAAATTGAGCATCTCCAACAAAAGGGCTAGGGTTTGATTCACAGTCATTTTCAAGTATTATATTATGCAAGTAAAATTCACACAAAAGGCGCTGTACTTTGATCCCATAAAGTTTGCATCATGATACAAAGTCATCTATGGTTTTTAGCTCTATGGATTTCCCTGCCCTAACTGCCTTGATCTTTAGTTGTAAATATCTTTCTAGTAAAAACAAAGCATAGTTTTTGGCGGGGCATCTACAGGTTAAGACATCAGTATACAACGAGCAGAGAGTGTCCATTCGATTGTAGGCTAGTTTTAGTTGGTTCATTACCTTATCAGCCTTTTCCTCTGCTTTCTGACATTTTTCATGAGCTTCAGCTTCTGATTCATGAATAATTCTCATTTGTTGCTGCAATTCCTGATATTTATTTCTTAGGACAGTTTCTTCCTCCAATCTTTTCCTTTCTATTCGGGCCTGTTCCAACTCTTCTTGGAGTCTGGCCAGTGTCGGATCACTAAAAGTGTGCTGGCTACTAGATTGCATATTTTCACTTAAAACAGGCTCCTCTGGAACAGCTTGTGTTGGCACAGTCGTTTGCTGCTCCACATCCTCATAATTAGGCTCAGGTATGGTTTCTTCTACAACTTGGGGGTTCCTATTAGCAGTCACCTTTCTCTTTTTCGATATTCTTTTGGTAGCTATGCTTCTTCTCTGAAGGGCTCTCTTAGGCATTTGTTTCATTCTCAGAACCCTAATGGTTTTCTTGATCTGTTCTACTAGTTTATGAAGCTTTATTTGTTCCCTTCGAAGCTTCTCAATCTCAGTTGTTTTCCTCTTCTTTCTTAATGGAACAGTGGCTCCTTTATCTGAACCTGTTTGCTCAACAGGGTTTTGATCTATATCAGTCGTGCCTTCAGTTAAATTCTCTTCTTGACCTTATTCTTGGGGTTCTTCTTCCACTTTCATATGCCCTTAGCTAGATTCCTCGGGAATCATATTCTCAGTTGACTCTACAATCTCCTGGGGGCTTCCAGGTTGAGATATTGGTTTGGTGTTCTCTTTCTCCTGTTCACGCCTCTTAGGAGAAACAACCCTAGCTTCGCTAGGGTTTACTGTTTCATTCAACATTTCTCCAGTTGTTTCTCTATCGATAGCAGAGTACTCTAGTAGTTGATTAATATCAATGTTAAGGTCCAAAGGGCTATGAGGCCGTATATAATCACTCATATTGGCCAAAATCTAGGCCAATTGGTTTTCCTGTAAAGGGCTTACAATAGCATTTTCGGGAGGCTCTGTTCCTTCCTTATCGTTGCTATGATTGTCTTCATCCTCTTCACAGGTATGATAACGTCCTTCCTCCTCATCCGAATACTGAATTTCTCCTTCAATTTCTTCTTCCTCAGTATTTCCTTCGATTTCTTCTTCCTCATTATTTGCTTCCTCTGCACTGGATTTTTTTTCACTACCGGTGTGGCGACTTATTTCTTCTTCATCTGAGTAGTGAATTTCTCCTTCCAATTCCTGTTCTTCATCAGTATGGGGGCTTGCTCCCTCCAATCGTGGAGGTTGTTCATCCTCTGAGCTGTGCAATTCCAGGGGCTGGCTGCTGCTGCCCGGAAGTCCTTCCACCATCCTCCTACTTCGTTTTGATCAGAGGGATTGTCTGTGAGTAGATGGCTCAGCTATTGAGTCGTCCATCCTCTTTTGTTTTGGAGAAAGTAAAGCTAACCCTTTGTCAATGGAAAATATCAATTGTTCCAGCTGGTCTGTTGTTGGGCGAGACTACGACTCACTATTAATCGAATTAGACAATGGTGGCTGACCACCATATCTGCATGTTGAGCTTTTCTTATACCACGAGAAGTATCATGCAACAAAGAATTTAAAAATGCAGGAAAATTAATGGTGCATTTCTGTTTTAATACAGCCAGTAGCTTAAGGTGGCGAGGTCTTACCACATCTTTTCTTTCATCGCACGTTATATAAGCCTGCACAATCTTGGCCAACTTTGTCCATGGTTCTCCTAATGATGATGGCTGAACTCCTTTTCCTTTCATAACTAATGTTTGTCTGTCATCTTGAAAAATCTTCATGCCTTCTCGAATCCTAATCTTTTTTTGTGTCCAAATAGTCCCTTGCGCTGGGATGCCAGACACCTCTGCGATTATTTCGTCAGATACAGCTATCTGTCTACCTCTAACCATGGAAGATCCTTCCTGCAGGTTCTGTAAAAATTCGATGGCCACTACTTCATGGGGTTGCTACATTCTCATAAAATATGTAATCCACCCCAGTCTTTCTAAAATTGCTCGTGCCACATCAGAAACAATCAGCACCTGTGGTTCACTGTGAATTGGCCGTCCTCCCATCGTCTCTGCGCTTTGTTATTTTTTCTCAACACACATTAATCGCAATGGAATAGCACAGCACAATGAATTGGAATAATGTCGTTGAAAATTTGTTATTTCCTAAAATGCATGGATTTGGTTCACATACAGGTAAAGAAATCTCGGGATTTGATTTGCATGCAGACATCCGCGCCCCCCAAATGGATCATAGGTTGTCCTCGACCTTCAATTGAGAGAGGCAAGTGTGGCACAGTAGTAGTACAGCAGTAAAAAGCAGGCGTAATTATGATACATTCAATCAAATTATGGCAATTACTGAAATCAATGCGTGTGATGAATCGGTAATGGATAGAAAATCGTTTTGTAATGATTCAAATATGAGGAGAAGGGACAGCATAAGATAAATATAAGTACAATTGCATTATTTACCATTTCAAACTAATATGATCGATTTGTAATGATTTTCATGTATAATAGGTTCAGAAGTAAAGGTAAGGGAGTCATACTTTCATTTGATATTTAAATAGAGATATAGGAAAAGGGTTAAATATAACTATTGATGTGTATAAATGTGACTCCAATACCATCAACAGAGCTCTGTTGCCCACAGGTGTCCATAACCTTGACAGAGTTGCTTTCTTACCCACAGAACCATTGCCCTTTACTTAAGTTGAGGAAGTGCTTTTTGTTGAATATCATGACGGAGGCCATTATGCTGGCTTGGTGACCAGATAAACCACAATGCGAAGTGAAAGGTGGGCAGGTCGGCTCGTGATGAGACCTCCTGTTCCAAATACTTCTTGTTTTTTTCAATTGTCTATTGGACCATATCCCTGGTTTGGTGGCCATGATGGAAATGCCACTTCACTGCCTTCCTTATGATCACGGTAGGCTGGCTCTTGATGAGACCCCCTATTCTCCATCTGCAAAATCATAAAATTATTGATAAAATATGTAAATATTTTTTTTCATATAGCACTTTTCCTTAGTTATTCATAAAGGATGGCTCAACACTCCTTAAGAGTAGGGATGGTGGAAGAAGTCTGAACATCTCAATAGAAAATAATATGCCCTTATTCATATTCCATAAATAAAAATCAAAGAAAGTTATAGCATATGGGAAAGAACTAGTCATGATAAAGATAATCGATCAAATTAATTCAATGGTAATAAAGTAGAAAAATTATGTTATTGATCATGCCCCTTTTCCCTTTTTCTTATCATAGCTAGACAATTTCATGAAAAATGACAATTTCTTTTGATTTTCTAATTACAGTAAGCTTTAATTTGTATGATTCTATATAAATGATATATTTTCCTTTAGAAGAGTGATCAAAAATTCTCAAAATGCTGGCTTAAAACAAAAAAACAATCCACTCAAAAAGGTGTTGTTCCTTTAAAAAGAACAGCAAAAACAATCTACGGAAGTTTTGTTCCTTTCGAAAGGAACAGCAAAATCATATTGTGAAATTGCTGTTCCTTTTGAAAGGAACAACAGAAGTGTTGTTCCTTTGGAAAGGAACAGTAAAACTCAAAACAAACGAAATAAACAGATTTTTTTCTTTTTTTTTCAGAATTTCATAAAACAAACGATGATGGAATAAAGAAATGATGTAAACAGAAATTTTTAGAAAAAACGAACAACAATCAAGAAAATAAAAAATGCTTTATGTACAAAATTTTAAAAAAAGGAATGATTTAACAAACTGGTGCCGAGGAGGAGTTCTCCCCTTCAGCGAGAATTTCCATGGTAGAATCTTCCCGTAACTATTGGTAAAAGGATTCTCGGGTAAGCGGTTTATGATACAATCGTACTCGATGACCATTTACCTTAAAGGAATGTCCAGATCCGTCAATGGTGGCTAATGTAATAATGTCATTATCATGCACTTTTTGTATTTCATAGGTTCCAAGCCATCGTGTCTGGAGTTTCCCTAGGAAATCTTGAAACCTAGAATCATATAGGAGTGCCCAGTCTCCTTCGTGGAAGATCTTTTCTTTGATATGGACGTCATGCCATTTGGCTCTCTGTTGCTGAATTAATGATGTGTGTTGAAGAGCAGAGAGCCTAATTTCATCTAACTCATTAATTTGTTGCAGTCTTTTAGCCTGGGCTTCATTCAGATTTAGACCCACCTTTTGAGCTGTTCTTAATGTTTGAATTTCAAATTCTATAGGAAAGATGGGTTCTTTTCCAAATACCAATTGATATGGTGAATATCCTGTAGTAGGTCTCCACGTTGTTCGATATGCCCACAATGCTTCTGGAAATCTGTAGGCCCAATCTCGTCTGTGTGAGGCAACAGTTTTTGTTAATATAGATTCAATTACTTTGTTCGTGCTCTCTACTTGGCCATTGGCCTGTGGGTGATATGGGGTTGTAATCTTGTGCTGAATGTGGTAGTTTTGCAATGTTTCAGCTAATTTATTACCTACAAATTGTGGTCCTCCATCTGTGATTATGTCCCTTGGGAGACCATAGCGCACAAAGATTTGGAAAATAAACTATACTACAAAGTCCTCTGTAGCTTTTGAAAGTGCCTCTACTTCGACCCACTTAGTGACATATTCGGCTGCAACTAGGATGTATGTTTTTTGCTTTGAGGGAGGACTAATAGGGCCAAAAAAATCAAGTGCCCAGCATTCAAATGGTTCAATCACTAGTTGAGGGTTCAAAGGCATTTCATCAAACTACCCAGGGCATCCTGCCCTTTGGCAGCTATCATAGACCTACACGAATTTTTTGGCATCCTTAAATATGGTAGGCCAGTAATAGCCTGTTCGTAAAACCTTATGGGCAGTTCTACGGTTCCCAATTAGATCCCCTTCTTCAATCTTCTTATATGTAACTTAAGGATTCTTAAGTGCCCTTTTGCTCAGATTCCATCCACTCCATCAAATCAAGCCTTTACATAGCCTTAGAAGGTCACCTATCTTGCCCTTAGCACATTTGCATCTATGAGCCTTATTTCTTAGTTCTGTTTGCCTAGAGAGTTGACTCCATTGCCCAATATTCTGGTAGATCCTTCTGGTTTACCTTGAAATCTCTTTATTCACACCAATCTTTTAAAATCAAACCCAAATACACAATCATAGCTAGCCTAATATCTATTACTAAAACAAAGCTAAATCATACGGAGAGATCCCTCTCTAGAGTTCAAGAAGGCTAGATCTTGAATTCCCAAAGCGGTTCTTGGTTACCCGTGGTGTTCTTAACTACAAAAATCCCTATCCCACAACCTAAGAATTACTAGGGTGATAACAGGCCTTGGGGGTATTATGATCCTTGGAGGAAACTCCCACAGCTGGAAGAGTTGACAGAGAAAATTGGATCGAGTACAAAGGTGTGGCAAGTGGGTTTTACCCTGCACCAATTGTTATGATGCATATATGATGTGTATTACAGTTTATCTTATAATTTTGTTGAAGTAGCATACAACAATTTACATAGTGATATGAGAACCACTCTCTAGAGTATACATCAATTTTGTACACATGGCTTTTCAGTTGCCTTTTAAGATATATCATTGGTGATGATCACATGATTATATAATGAACCATTAAGTTGAACTATGAAATTATTCCTCACAACACACACACACACATATTGATGAATTAATAATTTTTCTCATATAATTTTTTTAATCTATTTTGAAAAGAAAAAAAAATTATATATAATTATTTCTAAGAAGAACAAGAGAGAATTCCTTACCATATCTTCGTAAAACATATAATAGCAAGAAAATTAATCTATTGAAATTTCATTTCCAAACATATTCATGGAGTAAAATGAAAATTAAAAGGATATATTCATGGATTTACCTATAACATCACCTCATAATTAAGAATGTAAATGTACAATATTGATGATACATAGGTTAGGAGAAAATTAATCTATTGAAATTTAATTTCCAAACATATTCATGGAGTAAAATGAGGATTAAAAAGAGATATTTATGAATTTATTTATAACATCACCTCATAAAAGTGTAAATGTAAAATATTGATAAAATTTATTTATATATGATAAATAATAAACCTTTATCTCACATGTATCATATAATCTTATAAACAAACAATTGCACCGGGGGTGCAATCCTCAAAACTTTTAAATTGTCTAATGTATATGTACCTATTTAAAGTATTCGGGGCCCACATTACAAATGCCCAAAGTGAAATATTTGTGCATATGTTATATATGAGCCAATGGTTTAAATAACTATCGGGCGGTGAAACAAAACTTATAACAAAATATTAATAAAACTATATCATACGTCCGGACTTCAAAAAAAATAAAACCGATTTCAATCACAAATTCGCGTTCCAAAATAGCCTGCTGATGTCACCCTAATTTGTGACGCGAAAACTTCATAGAATACGCCATATAAAAATTCGGGTCCATTTTTTGGCTTTGCGTACGGAGGAAAACTGTGACGCGAAAATCAAATTAATTCTGCCCTATAATGTTTCGGGTCCGGAATTCCACAATGCAGACGGGCCAAAAAATAACGCGATCGAATCGCCTGCTTCCACGTGGATGGCTGATTTGGTCTGTGGTCTGTGGGACCACGTTCTTCTGAATTAAAATCTCCCGCGTTTACTATTAAATTGCTCTGTTTCCAAAACAATACAGCGCTCTGTTTTTAAGTGTGCAGGGACTGTGATTTCAAAACCAAAATTGACTGTTCATCAGTTTTAGAAAGCGGTTGTTTGACAGAGCCATTCAAACAGATTTAGAAAGCGGCCAAAGGACAGGGTAGTTGAAATTAATATTTCAACATCCCTCATTCACTGAGAATACCCTCCTTTGTGCCTTCTTCACCGGACTACGATGTGTTCATCAACAGTCGTGAACCCGATGTCCGTTTCTTCGCCAAGCATCTTCACAACAGTATTTTTTCCAGAGGATTGTGAGTCTTTCTCAACAGCATAGAATTGCAGGCTGGACAATCCATACCTTCACAAATCAAAGACACAATTAAACGAGCCTCTCTCATTATTACTATTTTCTCTCCAAATTATGCGCAATCGCAAAGGTGCCTCCATGAACTACTCCTCGCGCTGCTCTATAAGCCGACCATTTTTGCAAAGGCATATAATTGTCATTTATTGCATATAAGTGTCGTTATACCGACGGCGGCCAAAGTGTCGCTATTGCGACAGATGCCTCCAAACATCACAATTGCGATACTTAGACATTGTGTTGCAACCAAAGCGTCGCTATTGCGATGGATGCCTACAAACGTCACAATTATGACACTTAGACATTGTGTCACAATTGCGACGTTTGGAAGCAGCCGTTGCAATAGCGACACTTTGGGGCATAGTGTCGCAATTGCGACGTCTTCCTCCAAACGTCGCAATTGCGACACTTTGTCTAAGTGTCGGTATTGCGACACTTTTCTCTAGACGTCGGTATAGCGATGGTTTCAGGTGGGATTGAAAAAATTTGGGGAAATTTCTGACATTTGGTCAAAAATGTCGAAACCAAGTGTCGGAATTTCCGCCAAATGTACTAGTGTTCAAGATAAAATTTATACAATAGAGTTATACTCTCCTTTATTATAAAATCATTTCTTGGATTATATTTTGCAACATTTCTAACTTTTTTCCAATACTATATCATTTGTTGAATTGGACCATGCCTCCCTACTTCTATTTACAAGGATGTCTTCAAATTTTCTTCAAATGTTTTTTTCATGGTTTCTTGGTGGAGCTCTTATATTTTGTATTAAACCAACAAAAAACCATTATATCAAAAAATATCTATTGTAAAAATTAAATTAATTATTTTTTCATTATCTCTTATTGGCGGGTGGGGTTGTTGTTTTATCTCCTTTAGCTTATGTGCTAGCATATATGTTTTGAAAAGGGATAAGAACTCGCATTTGATCTCATATTTCATCCCTATCTTATTATGTGTGAAGTTCATTAACCTTGTAAGTGCTCTATGTGTTAGGGAACAAACAAATTGTACCACTCATTTTTCTTCACCATATATTATAACCATAGAATTCCACATATTATCACATATAAACCAATGCATTTTGGGGTATTCTTCATCCTCATATAAGGGAAAAGGTAGTCATTGATTATATAGAATCCTTGGTACTAGTTGGGATCCTAATGGTGGAGTCAATGGTTGAAAATCCTAGCTTGAGTAGTATTTTTTTTTACTACGGGCCTCATTTCAAGTGGATTTCTCTCTTCAAAAACTTCATTTGTCCAAGAAGATCCTTGTGAATATGTTTTTAAATATCATCAATATATTCAATTATTATTGGCCCTTGTGTTTGAAAATTGTCCCTTTTTAGATTGAACCCTAACATCTCTTCACTTTGTAATTTTGGTCTATTAAATCAACAAGGGAGCACTTCCACAAGATTCTCAAATATTGTAGAAATTCCTCGGAGATTCAAACTGCTAATGTAATTTAACTAAAAATATATACTTGAATCTACTCTACTCATTTGTGGAAAGCAATTCACCATTGAGAATAAATATAAAAAACATGCGACATGAATCAGTTAACACACATAAAATGAGGATATATCTAGGGGAAATCCACTACTCAAAACCCCTTCCTATTTGTTTGCATTAATCATAAAATAGAGAATAAATACAATGCTTGTTCAAGCCTGAACAATCTCTGCACAAGTATAATCTATCTCACTTCCTCACAAGCTGATTCTGGCCAATTCTTAGCCAATTTTCCTACCTTCCAAGCCCATATTTCCTTTCATTTTTTCCTTTGGAATTATCCCCCTATTAATTAGGAAATTCCAAATAAAAAACTACACAATCCCTATAGGTATTTCTCCGACTGAATGAACCACCTGTACAACTTGGATAACTATAAAACTTCCAGTACATTGCCCTTGAACTCCAATATCAACTAGGTAACTCATAAATCATGTATGCATGAGTTAACTATGCTTGATTTATCAGTTAAATGTTTGATCACAGAGTACAAACCCCACTACTTGACCTCCCACTAGTTTCTCCAATAGTTGGAACTAGTTTAGCTGATTTTAAATCAGTCTAACTGAATTAAATAATTACAACTCAAAATAACTCAACCTAGGCTCCTAAAATTTAGGAGACAATCTACATGCCCCAAGTTAGGCCCTCAACTTGAATTAACTCAGCCAACTAAGTCAAATTAACTTAGTTAACACATTCTTGTTGTCTTGTGATGTGGAATTACAACTTTCTCCTAATTTAATTCAAGGGAAAATTAAATCAGAATTTTCTTGCTACCATTTTCAACACTCCCTCTCAACAAGAAAGGGATTATCAAATACCCAAATATTTCCTCCTTGGAATTTGAAATTTCCTCTTGAAATGCATTTGTCAAAATATCTGCATCTTTTTCTTCTATAGGAATGTATTCCAGCAACATGATCTACCTTTTCACACAATCTCGTAGATGGTGATATCGATGTCGATATGCTTGGATCGATCATGAAAAATTGGATTTTCAGAGAGCTGATAACAGATTGTCACAGAAATCACAAAGGATTCATCATCCACTAAATAACCTAACAAGAATCATTCCCACCATATATAGCTTCTCTGTTAAGTTGGACTCATGTGCCCATGTACTCTTTGTTGAACTTAGAGAAACTAATCTCTGCTTCCTGTTGTACCAAGAAACTGTTTCTAACCCTGTTATCACTCCGCCAAATCTCTAAGGCTGAAGAAGAAAACCCAACAGAGGTAACCACAGACCAATATTTTGGCTTGGTATCTAGCCCTACCAAACCGGAGAGGGCTCTCTCCACAAATCATAGCCAAGAGGGCCGGATAATTATGGTTTTAGGCTAGGTATTAGTATAGGGGTTTGATTTGGTTGTATTGGGTTGTTGGATGAGGATATTAGGTCAAATTGGCTAGGTCAGGGAAAATATGTTTGGGGTTACAATCCATTCAATGGGGCAAGGTAGGTAGGAAAGCTAGCACATTAGGGTTCTTGGGATGGAATGATTCAGTCAGGTGAGGAGCTAGGAAGAGCATGAAAGATGAATTCTTCCTAAACTGAAAGAAAGATGAACAGACTATGAAAACTTTCCCAAAACAGAGCATGTGAGATGAATTTTGTTTCTCTAACTTGAAATTGATCATAAAATAGACATGAAATGGAAAATGGAACAACAATAAATTCATACAAATGAAACAAGAGAAGAAAAAAAATGCTAGACAGTTATACCATAGGTATCCCAAAGAAATAGCTGCAACACTTTTATTAAGCTCCTGCCAAAATGATTACAATAGAGTCTCTTATCAATGTGCCAACATCCAACTAATTTCCAACCAGTGAAATTACTGAAAAATTACATGATATAGGCCTCAAACAAACTCCTCCCAGCCTCAGGGGTCGAATCCATGAGAGGAGCAGTTCCACTAAAACTGAGTTGAATACCTAGAGCATAGGGAGGTCAAACTAACTCATCCCTCACTTTTTTCAAACTAATTCATTACACCTCATCATGAGTTTTCACCTAATGTATTTACCCTAGGTAATTGAAAAACATGATAATTACATTTACTTCCATCAATTACATAAGTAAAAACTTGATTTCCCAAGATGAAAATCAAATTTGCAGAAAAAATAGAGAAAAATCAGAAAAAGTCAAGTGCGCCCTCAAAATGCCAAGTGCGCCCTCCCAATGCCAGGTGTGCCCTCCAACTTGAAGCTAAGTTTTGGATGGGTTCCCGGTGTCCAAATTGAGCTTAGGATAGCTCATTGGAAAGCTTATCCTGTCTTATTTTCAGATATATGCTTGGTTTGTAGAATGAACTTTATTTGACCCCTCAAAAATTCATTCTCCCAAGACTGCTCAGTGTGCAGTGCCAAGGTGAAAAATGAGGCAGAACTATGGTTTTTAGGGTGTTTTTTCACTTTTTCACCTGCCAGTTGTCCAAAAAAAGCTTAGAAAAGTTGTTTTATTTCATTTATTCAGCATCATGAATCTAATAGTGGTATTATTTTAGCCAAAATATGCCTCAAACAAAAGCGCAGTGCCTAGGGCGTTGCTCACCCGGCTCTGTAGTTGTCACAAAACTATCTTGAAATGCACAAAATTTTCAAAATTTGAAAAAATGTCTCAAAACCTGTCAAAATTTGTTGAATGATGACTGATGATGAAGGCTATGCATGGAGTGAGGCTTCATCGAGGATATCAAGCCTCCCTTCCTTTTTTTGCATGGTTAGGGTTTCAATTTTTGCATTAGCTTTCTTAAGTTTTGACCTTGAAATCTTGTTTCTCTTGGCATAGTGTTTTTCCATCCTCCTTTGTATGTAATTCTTTGATGTTTGTCTTCCTCCTCAAATATATCTTCCTCCTCTTACCTATCCTCCTCCTCTTGCGTGTAGTCTATGTCTTCTTCCATTTTGTCTAGGTCTAGAAACCCTAGGGAGATGAATTGGGAGTGAAATTTAGGTTTAGGGAGTGGGGAATGGGATGGGAAAAAATAGGGATATGGGGGAAGGGATTATCAAATTGAGGGAGGTGATAGGGAGTAGAAATGTTGTGGGATTTGGGAATAGGAATTTTATTACAGGTATAGGGATTTGGGAGCCTAGGGAATTGAATTACCTAGGTCTTAGGGTTTAGGGGATAAAGGGCTTTGGGGAAATTAAATGGAAGTGTAAGGGTAGGGATAGAGTTTTTAGATATGTAGGAAGGTTTTTGAAATTTTTAAGAAGTATATTTGAACATTAGGAATGAAACTAGGGTTTATAGCAAAGAAGACACCAAATTTTGCATAGATCATTAAAACACCATGAAATCATTTTTTAGGAGTGAAAGGAGGCAAGAAATTTGTCATACTCACTTGAAAGATGATGAAACAATGCTTTTCTGAAATTTTGTAGTGATGGAACTCTGTTTTGAAGCTTGGTGAGCAATTCGGTGTGCAACGCCTACTACAAGTGCGCCCTCCAGATGTCCAGGTGTGCAGCGCCGACTTCAAATCAACTTTTGAGTGACTTCCCGAAGTCCAAATTGAGCTCTCTCTCTTGGATACACAATTGACCTATCAAGCACTGAAAATTATTAAGTATAGCCCCTCAAAAATCAATTCTCCCAAGACTGGTCAAAAAGAGCAGAATGAGGGTGAAAAAATGAAGTGTGCTCTTGCGAGAAACTATTGGAGGCCTTTCGTAACTCAAAATTGAGCTCATGATAGCTCATTGGAAAGATATTTATGTATTTTTATCAGTTCACTCATTATGAAAGTCATTTGGGCACTCCATCTAGGATAAATATTTATTTTCCTAAGGACACTCCATAAGTGCAGAAAACCTCTTGTAGCAATTGTATTTTTGACATTTATCCAAAACCATGACATTTGTGTAAAAACTGAAGGAGGTTTTTCTTCATTGGCCTATGATGAAAAAAACTCTCTCACTTTTGTCAAATTCATCTCTATTTGGTCAGAAACACAGTTTGAAGAAAAACTAGCCCTATGTGTGGCACATGATTTGTCCCTTGGAATGACTTCTTGAAAAATGATGGAGACATGATGTTTATGAGTTGGAATGGCCTCATACTTTCTGAAATGAACTCCCTTATGCCTCCTCTTCTCAGATGTCTCTAATTCCATAGCAAACCCTAGCTCAGTGGGAGAGGAAATTAGGGTTTGGTGTAGGCAAAATAGGAGATTTGGGAAATTTATAGGAATGAAGGGGAATAAAGGGGATAAGGGGCTTCTAAATTCTTATGAAAATTTTTGGAGGTAGGGAGGGATGTTAGGAAGTAGGGGAAAGTTGAATTTCAAGGATTGAGTGAGGGGAAGGGGTCCAAAAGTGCAAAACGCGTCCCTAACCTAGGAAGATGTCAAAAGTGTAGCAATAGGCTAGGGTTTGTAGGAAAGTGAGGGAAATGAGAGTGATGGGCTTGAGAAAAGGTTAGGGGAGGTAGATGGAGTGTAGGTGATGGTGATATTGATGTCTTAGAGAGAAAATGAGTGCCTCTTTGATGTTTTAATGGAATTTAAACTTGATGGATTAAATGAATTAGTTCTTGGGACCCACTTTTCTGTGTTCAAATTCACCTTTAAACTTAACAATTTAAACCCTTTCACTTTGATTTTTTTCTTTTGAAAATTAATCATTTTGATGGACTAGGAACTCTTTGCACTTTGATATTTGCTTTTTTGGCATGTGGAACTCTGATTTGGCAGCTTGGGAACCTTGTACTTATTATATTTAAATTACATAAAATTACAAAATTAAAATTAAAAATATTACATTTGAATTCAAAATTACATGATTAAATAACCATTTTTCTTTACAAATCATCTTCACATGGTGAAGAGATGTTATTTGATCACCCTTTACTTGCTAGTCTTATGCAATGGAATGGAGTTTTATTGGAACCTTGGAAACCCTAATGACCTAATGAAACCTAGAAAAACCATAGAAATCTAATGGAACCTTGAAAGATTGGATTTCATGGTAACTTTTACCTCTTGACTGATGTAATGGTGTGATGAAATTAACATTATGGATGAGGTACAGTCAGCAAGGTATGAAAATATGCTCGCAAGTAATCAAATTTGTGGAAGAGTGATGATTTTTGGACTTGGGGCTATCATCAGTGACTAATTTTTTGCATGACCTAATGGAATGATAAAAAAAATCTAAGTGGGACTCCTAAAATGATATAAAAAGAGGATCAAAACACTGACACTAACAGACCCAATACTCAAGACTTGTCCGAAAGTGCTCTTCTAATATGATGGACTACCTACCCAATCTACATCTATTAAGCCTTGAAGCTTCACTCCCTTTGTCCATCTATACCAAAGGCCATATTGAGTAGTGCCTCTGAGGTATCTTAACACATGTTTGGTTGCCTTCCAATATATTTTGGTTGGCTTAACCATTGCTTAGCTAAGTTTTTTAACTGCATAACACATGCATGGTCATGTTTTCACCAAATACACAAGTGAACCCACAAGCTACTTATAAATAGTGGCCTCCACTTCTTCACCTGAAGTGGCATCCTCCTTCCTCCAAATTCCTGCTAGAGGAGTGTCCATGGTTTGCTACTCTAAATGCGGAACTTCTTCAGTATCTCGTTGGCATACTTTCCCCAAGAGAAAAATAGTTCCCCATATCCTTGCCATACTTCCAACTCAAGTAAATAATGCATGAGTCCCATGTCCTTCATCTCGAATTATCTTGCAAGATCCTATTTTCAAGACTTTATCAACTTCTCATCACCAGTTAAAATCAAATCATTGACATATAATATTTAATCAACAATTTACCTTCAACAAAAATATGGTAAAGGTTTTCATTTGCTTCACTTTCGGTGATGTTCAACTTGGTGAAATAGGTGTCAATCCTGGTGTACCAAGCATGAGGTGCTTGTTTCAATCCATACAATGCTCATTTGAGTATGCACATATGTGACTCTCTATTGAAGGTACAAAATCCTTCTGCTTTTTCAATGTACACCTCCTCTTAGATCACTCCATTGAGGAATGTTGTCCTTACATCCATTTGATGGATCTTCCATCCCATATGTACTATAAGTGTTAGAATTGATCTAATAGAAGAGTACCTTGCTACTGGAAAAAATGTAACCGATTAATCAATTCCCTCCATCTGAGAGAACCCCTTGGCCATAAATTTGGCCTTTTGTTTCTCGATGCTTCTTTTTGCTGCTTGATTTACCTTGTAGTTCCACTTCAAACATACCACTGACTTATTCTCTGGTCTTGGGACATGTTAGTACCCTATAAATTATAGGATCTCAAGGTGATTGGATACTTCATATTTCTTGCAAGGTTTTCATTATGGAAAGGCTTTTCAAAATTCAAATGATTTCAAATAAAAAGGAACAAATGAAAAATAAAGAAAAGAGGGTATAAAAAAAAAGAGAAAAAATGAAAAGAAAAAAAACCTCAAAAAAAGAAATATTAACATTAAAAGTTAGTAGAAATTGAGAAGAATCACATGTGAATCGGAACGTGGTCGACGCGTTTCGAACCAACCAGTGTGGTTCATCATTAGGACTATGTGAGAGATCAGATCCAGACATTAAGTATAAATAGATGTAGAAATGGCTCAACTAGCCGTTAGGATAACGGCTAGTTTGACTTTTAAAAGGAAATATTCCATTATTTATTTAATTTAATTAATTTTTATTTATTTATTTATTATTATTTTATTTATTTATAAATTCTTTAGTATATTTATACAACTAATTAACCAATTAATTAATATAATGGTAATTAATTCAACAAATTGTGGTGTATATATGTCTATTTTCCTTTATTAATTTAATTGATTAAATTATATAATAATCAATTATTATTATTAATTAAAAATATAATTAATTATTATTCATATATAATTTAATTATAACAAACCTGGGCTTATGAAATAATCAAACACCTAGTAAAATAAATAAATAAATTATATATATATATATATATATATATATATATATATATATATATATATATATATATATATATATATATATATATATATATATATATATATATATATATATATCTATGTATATATATATATATATAATTTCAAAAAATATATAAAAAATATATATATATATTTTAAATAAAAATAAAAAATATAAAAATATAAAAATAAATTAGAACTAAAATAAAAATATAATCCATTAAAATAAATAAAAGCAAAAAAAAATTAAAAGTATAAAAATAAATATAAAATATAAAATATAAAAATTAATTAATTAATTAAAAAATAAAATAAAATATAAATAAATAAATTAAATAAAATAAAAAATAAAAAATAAAATAAATAAATAAATAAATAAATAAAAATAAAATAAAAATAAAAACAAAAAATAAAAATAAAAATAAATAAATAAATAAGAAAAAATGTCAAGAATATAAGGCAGGAATCCAGCACCTGTTGATATTCCAACCGTCATCTCTATTGAGATTAACGAGCCTTTTTTCAATTTCAATGGCCTCTCTCAACTTACGATGATGGAAATGGTCGATTCTAGCAATGACCTTAGCATCTTCTATGCAAACATGATGGTTAGTCTTTTTTGCATGTTTAGCTAAGGCGGACGAGCGAGATCTTCTATGCTTGATATCAGCAGCATGCTCACAGATCCTTTGATTAATAGACCGACCTGTCTCACCAATGTAAGGAGTCCCACAGGGACAAGGAATGATGTAGACACATTTTCCATCCCCGGGGTCAATCAGATCTTTAACCGATTTTAGAGAACTACGAATTGTATTAAGGGGCTTGAAATAAGAGGATACCTTATGCTTTTTAAGGATTTTAGCAATCTTATCAGTGGTAACCTGGATGAACGGAAGGCTCACACTGCCATACCATTCACTAGGTTCTTTTTTATTTTTAACAGAAGGCCCTTTTTTCGCTTTGAGGAAAGCTTTGAGGCCCTGCGACATACTATAACCATTATTACAAAAGACATTCAACAGATGGGTCTTTTCCCTCTCAAGGTGAGACTCGTCAGAGATTCTCAGCGCCCTAGTGTCTAAGGTGCTAAGGACTCCTAATTTTTGAGCAGGGAAATGGTGGGAGCTAGCATGAAGATATTGCTCAGTATGAGTTTTCTTACGAAAAACTTGATGGGAGAAAGAACCATCATCATTTCTAGAGATAAGGACATCAAGGAAAGGAAGGCTACCATCCACCTCATGTTCCATGGTGAATTTTATGGAACACGATTGGCTATTAAGATGAATGAGCAATATCTTCATGCTAGCTCCCACCATTTCCCTTGCTCAGGTCGGCGTCCTGCGCCTTAACTGCTAGGCATTTGAGAATATTTAGTGAGAACTGCCTTGAGGAAACCCATCTGTTGAATGTCTTTTGTAATAATGGTTATAGTATGTCGCAGGGCCTCAAAGCTTTCCTTAAAGTGGAAAAAGGTCCTTCTGTTAAAAATAAAAATAAAAAAGAGCCTAGTGAATGGTGTGGCAGTGTCAGCCTTCCATTCATCTAGGGTACCACTGATAAGATTGCTAAGATCCTTAAAAAGCATAAGGTATCCTCTTATTTCAAGCCCCTTAATACAATTTGTAGTTCTCTAAAATTGGTTAAAGATCCGATTGACCCCAGAGATGGAAAAGGTGTCTACATCATTCCTTGTTCCTGTGGGACTCCTTACATTGGTGAGACTGGTCGATCTATTAATCAAAGGATCTGTGAGCATTATGCTGATATCAAGCACAGAAGATCTCGCTCGTCCACCTTAGCTGAGCATGCAGAAAAGGCTAACCATCATGTTTGCATAGAAGATGCTAAGGTCATTGCTAGAATCGACCATTTCCATCATCATAAGTTGAGAGAGGCCATTGGATTATCTCAGCTAGAGATGGCGGTGCAAGGCTCGACAAGTCTTTAGTTCTGCCTTGTATTCTTGATTTTTATTCTTATTTATTTGTTTGTTTGTTTTATTTTATTATTTATTTATTTATTTATTATTTTTATTTTATATATATATATATATATATATATATATATATATATATTTTTTTTTTTTTTATTTTTTTATTTTTTATTTTTTATTTATTTTTTTATTTTATTTTATATATATATATATATATATATATATATATATATATATTTCGGCTTTATTTTTATGGATTATATTTTTATTTTCGTTCTAATTTATTTATTTATTTATATTTATATTTATATTTTTATATTTTTTGAAATTATTATTATGCTTTATATATATATATATATATATATATAAAATTTATTTATTTATTTTTTACTCAGTGTTTGATTATTTGATAGGTAGTTTGTTATAATTAAATTATATGTATAATAATTAATTATATTTTTTAATTAATAATAATAATTGATTATTATATAATTTAATCAATTAAATTAATAAGGAAAATATACATATATACACCACGATTTGTTAAATTAATTACCATTATATTAATTAATTGGTTAATTAGTTGTATAAATAGATTGAAGAATTTATAAATAAATAAAATAATAATAAATAAATAAATAAAAATTAATTAAATTAAATAAATAATGGAATATTTGCTTTTTCAAAGTCAAACTAGTCATTATCCTAATGGCTAGTTGAGCCATTTCTACATCTATTTATACTTAATGTCTGGATCTGATCTCTCACATAGTCCTGATGATGAACCACACTGGTTGGTTCGAAACGTGTCGACCACGTTCCAGTGCATGTGATTATTACCGAAAGAATTTCTACTAATTTATTTGATGGATCACAGAAGTTTAGATTCCAAAAAAACATTGAAAGTGCTACAAGTTTAAATGCCACTACTCATTAGATAGATTTTTCCAATCATGCAGTTTAATAATGATTGGACAATTTTCAATTTTTGCTGATAAGTTAGAAAATAAAGATATGTCAAATTGTTTAATCTTGGCTTATCAGTAGATAGGTAGAAAATGAAATTGGCTCAACAGTTTAAACTGATTCAATGGTTGAAATAAGGATAGGTGTTAGGTTAGAAATTCAAAAGAAAAAATGATTTAAGGGTTTGCTAGTCCAAATGCACCCTGAAAAAGAAGAAAATATGTTAGATGATTAGTTTGGGTAGGTAGCTATGCTAAGGAGAAAGAATGAAAGGAAAATATGCAATCTATTCCACAAGGTACAACATCCCAATTTCATGTTTTCCTTCGCTATAAGAAGAAAATCAAGATAGAGAGTGTTTATACTCAAAGGGTTAGAAAGGGGATTATGTTCTAAGATTGGGAACTATATTCCAAGTCATTTTGACATATATTATGTCTCAATGTTATTCAAAGTCCCAAAAATGTTAATATTCCATTATTCCTAACCTTCAAACTCTCATATTTTTCATTTATCCTAAAGTTTACTCTACCCCCCAACATTCATATTTCTAGACCCCACCATCCCATTGCACATCACATCAAACACTAAACTGCCCCACACTTTCCCGACATCTCCACTTTGCAATCCACATCTAATAGCTAACATTACATTCCACACCCCCCCCCCACCCTCCGAACTTTAACAACAGGGGGGTTCCGAAATGAGTGGTATTTATTATCGTCGTTCCTGCTACGTGTCACACCAAGAAAGGTTTGCCCCCCCCTCCTCCAATACCACAAACTGCCATCACCCCCCTCTGAAAATCAATCTCCACTGTTTGCAATATTGTCGCACCTTTTAAACGTTATATGCACCTTTGGTGCCATGTCCAATCCCACCTATCCACTTCACCCAATCACATCACCTCCCGCCAAGAAGTCGTTGTGCCATAAATGGTCAGGTCGTTATCCAACGAACCCGCGCCACCTCAACAGGTGACCAATCATCCTTTAAAGCCCAAATTTGTCACTAAAGCAGAGTTTACTTTTCTAATTCTATTAAATTATTGCAGGGATTTACGGATATTTGCAGAGAATTTACAGTGAACACCAGTGCAAAAAACCTCAAATTGATCAGTAGAATAATTCACAGTGCTCTGCAGAGTGAAACACACTTCCCCTACTATTATCTCCCTTCCTCGGTGTTGATTTATATCATTTTCCCTTATCTACTCCCTTTTTCTTACATCCCATTCTTCAATGCAGATTGAGAACTAATTTACAGAAGACATATGATGCCTCCAAAGGCAGACCAGCAACCTTTCAATCCCATGGTCTATCCTCAGGTAGACTTAGGTCATATACCCCTAGCTGATAGAGATTATAAAATCCACGAGACACAGTAATACTTTGACTTGGTCGATGTTTACTGCGGGCCTGAGGATAAATTCCTTGAAGAAGTCGATGATATAGGCCTATGGGACACCAAGCTTCCTTATTTAATTTTTCCCAAAACCCATAGCTACCCAGAACTGATCAAAAAAATGTCAATCATGTTATGACATTAACCAGAGATCCATAGTGAACCCTGCAGGAGAAATATTATTTTCTATAAATTCCCAATCCATTCAAGAGATGATGCAGGCCCCCATGGTTGAGAATACCATTCACTTTTCATACGAATCCCTAAGAGAATTATACCAGAAGTTAGATTTTTCTAGTAGGGCCAAAACCTTAGAGCTTTTCATGGTCACAAATGCACCAATGCCTACCAAGAATCCCCCATATCCATCATCCATATTCCTTGATAAGACTTAACACATCATCATTGTTTTATCTTACTTATTGGGGTATCACAATAGTCAGTGGGTGGATGAAGCCATGATTGGTTTCTTATCTATTCTTTTCTCAGATGCTCAGCCCAAAATCATGTTCAACTATGCACAATTTCTTGCAGATGCCATTCATGAATAGTTCCTAAAGTTTGAGACAGAAGAAGTTTTCAAATACACCTTTGTGTTGGTGTACATGTTTACCTATTTTTAGTCCAATGGATTTCAGTTTGACATGATGAAGCTAAATGATGATTCTCAGAAACAATTAGTGATTTTTTGGACTAATTTTTTGATGAAGGAGTAGAAGAATTACTCCTACAAGAAATTTGTAGACTTGTTTATTCATCCAAACATTAGTGCACTCAGCAGTGCCACAGATCCAAGGATTAGTGAGGAAATAAAGAAGGTGATGCAATTGAAAGAGCAGATTAGAACAGCATACTAGTACCTCTACCAAAAATACACAGAGATCAGGGTTTATGGTAGTCAATTGGACCCCTATAAACTGCCCAAGTACCTCTCTATAAGAATATTTGCACTTGAATATATTAGACAAATGACAAATGCAGATGAGGTTCATTTTGTCTCTGCCAAGAAGTCACAATTTAGGATCAAATCACAAATTGGTCCATTTATTTGCAACAGCAGAGCAGCAGGGGATGAGGCAGATAAAATGTTGAAGGAGATGAAATTCACACATAGCTTCACTTGGTCCTATGATCTAATGGGGATCATCTCCAAGAATAGGGTGGAGAACAAGTCCACACCCTACATTCAAACCCACAGATTGGAGATAGAGTAGTATATGAATAAAGAAGAATGGGCAGCTAACACACTCTAGGAGGTAGAAGAGCAAGTCATCTCTACTTCAGGAATTCAAACAAAAACTCCACAAGAAAGAAAAACTGCAGGAGCACAAGATGACAAAGGAAAGGAACCAGAAAAGGAAGTAGGAAGTAAGAGGATCAGGGAATATCAAACAAACATGGATATTGATTCCTCCACTAAAGAATTCAAAATGAAATACAGAAAGAGGGCCAGAGTCTGCATGGACATCGACCAAGGCAGTGAGAAAGATCAGCAAACTTTCATCACAACCAGAGATTCACCAAGCTCATCTCTAGTAGGTGGCCAAACAATTTTCTCAACATCCTCTGCCATTGTGCCTTTCCAACAGCATAATGTGCAGACCCCTACATCCACTGTAGGACAAAAAGAGGAATATATCTATGATACATTCAAAAAAATCAAAATGAGGAATGGGTTTCTTAATACCTTGATACATATAATCAGTTTTGGAAACAAACAAGCAGCTCCGAGAGTAGACTGCTATCAGCATTTGACTCTGAGAAGGGAAGAATGAATATGGAATTCTTGGAAGCACAAATTCCTCAGCCCAAAACTGTAGCAGACTACAATAAGACCTATTTTGATTTTGATATAAAGAGCATTCATCAGATAGACCAAATGGAAATGCACAAACAGACATGAGAAATGATCTCCTCCACTGTAACTAGTACTGCTATGACTCTCTCAAAGTTGCAGGTGACACTCTCCAACACACAGTCACAGTTGAAGATGGAAAGACCTCCTCCATGGCCAAAGACTCAAGGATTAAAACTCTGGAGGATTTAGTGATGCAAATTGGGTACGATCCATCAAACCTGGCAGTAGCAGAAACACTTGTGAAGAAGAAGAATGCAGACATAGCTGCTTTGAAGAGACAGCTCAAAATGCTAGTGGCAGAAGATCATATGGCCAAGGAGATAGAAGAAAATGAAACACGGAAGGCATAAATGTTGCAATTGATCCTTGAACAAGCAGAGCAGATAAATAAAATGGAGAATGAGATGGAGAAAATGGTAAAATAAAGACAGAAAGCAGTGAGAGAGGCAGTGAAGGAAGCAGCCAAGGCCATGATCCCATTAAAGGTAGTCCCTCTTACATGGATTCCAACATCTACAACAAAAACAGGTACACTGGGTGAAGGCACATAGCAGTTACCTAAATCTATGGATAACATGTCCTTACAGACATCAGAAATTAAAAATCTGCAAGATCAAGTCAGTGACCTACAATATCAGATTAAAAGGAAAGATTCAGCACATGCCACAAAGTTGCAAATTAGCAAAAATTTAAATGAAGGTTTGCAGAAGTCCCTTCAGGAGTCCTCAATTGGAAGCATGTTAGGAAGAGTTAAACAAATTATTTGGTTGGATATAATTGAATCTAATAATGACATATGGCCATCAATTCAAATAATTTTTTAACATAGGGATTTAATTGATTCAAGTGAAAGTTGCCATTGAAAAATTAAATGATGAACTTGGGGATAAGCCCCAAACTGCCCAACAATATCATCAGATTCATGAATTCTAAAAGCATTCGTGAATTGGAACAACTGCAAGTAACAGACAAAACAACCACCATACTTGAGGTAAAAAAGGTGTTGAACAAGAAGAGCCTAGTTACACAGCTAGAAGAAGGATCTCATCAGTTGGAGATTGGAGTAAGTAGATTTTTTAATGGGATTGAGCCACTGAACAAAAAGGGATTGCCTTCCTTATTTGTTATCAATGATAAGCCGATGCCTAGGAAATATTATGTCAAAAATATCACAGATATTTCAAAGGATACATCCAACCATATCAATATTAAGAACACTATGACACGGAAAGCATTTTATGAAGTTATCAGCAATGATGTCTTCATACAACATGAAATTAGGCACATCTTTCAGTTGAGGCCAACATTTATGAAGTACACGGATACTGATGAAGTCTACAAAAAGCATAGAACTAAGATTCCGACTCAAAAGGAATGGGAAAATTTATGTGGACTCCAGGGAGGATGACAAAATAGGCAGCTCAGTGAATTATCTACTTCAGCAGATCCAGTGTATCAGAACAGCTCAACAGTATCAAATTTTCCAGCACAACAGACCACTACAGTACTGAATAATGGCTTTATAATGACTTTAGACATCTGTTAAAAAGTCATTACAATGTGTCCATGCGTGAGACACACATGTCAAATTTCAGTTATTTTGTAATAAATGAACAGATTGCCTCTTTTGATACAATAATCAGTTGCAAATAGTTTAAATATATCATTTTATTCAGTATTAGGGGCTGGACCCTGGTTTGTAAGCAATTTTTATTGGAATTATTTGTAATTTTCAAGCTGGAGTATCAATAAAAGATCGATTTGCAAGATTCATGTGTTGTGTTATCTTGGTAATGCTTTTCTTATTCATGTTTAATGCTTTCCCACTGTAATCTTTTCATGTGCATCATTTAAAATTATAATTGTAAAACAGGAAAGTTAGATTAATATTTACTGTTCAAAGTACCTTAATTCTGATTGTCTTTATAATTTAAATGTTTTTTTCGATGTATGAATTAATAATTCTTAATTGCTCTTAAGTCATTACTAAAAAAAATTTCTCCATTTCATATTTTCACTCGGTTAT
The DNA here is from genome assembly GCA_034641835.2 of Pinus albicaulis. NCBI lineage: Eukaryota > Viridiplantae > Streptophyta > Pinopsida > Pinales > Pinaceae > Pinus > Pinus albicaulis. Next base: position 552,482,294 of record CM076572.1, read on the forward strand.
AACACCAGTATCCACAGCTAGATTGCCTTGCATTTGTTCTATAAATTGATGCATACATCCAGCCTATTTTGACTCCATAGCCCCATGGAAATTCTTTAAAGGAATCCGTTAAATCCAACCACAAACAATCAAATAAAAACAAATCTCACATTTAATTTAACTAGCCTAATATCAGAAAGCTTAAAACAAATCTAAATCTTATATAGAGAAATCCTTCCATGAGTCTAGGAGGGCTAGATATTAGGCTTCAAGTGGTTTTGATGTTGTCATTTATAATTTATCCTTGCCAATATTGTAAATTATAGAGAGATAACATAGTGGCAACCATACTGGGGAACATAACTGAAAATTTTCAATTTTCATCCGAATTTAGAAAACCCCAGTTAAAAAACATTGTATGATACTAATTTATTTCAAGATTGGTTTCCTTCAGTTTTCAATAATCAGTTTGTTTGTGATTTTGACCTAAATTCTGGCTCCCAAAAGAATGTCCACCAGATCCCATCCTGATCCTAATCCTCCCCCCATTGTAGACAATCCTGAGAAGATCTTGAGGAAAAATCCTAGAACAGAAAACCAAACCAGTAGCAGAGTTCTTCACAGATCTAGATCCTTACTTGATAACTTTGTCACTTTGCAAGACATTCAATTTTATTTTCATTTTGAACAAGGTCTATTCAGAACCAAATCTTAGAATTGGACTGACCATACAGTTTTTGATCCATCCATATTACATCAAAGTCCAGTGAGAGAAGCCTATTTCCAACTTCAGTCTGATATATGGCTTCTCCAGGATTTTGATACTCTTCAAGATCTGGTGACTGAGTTTACCTCCATTGTTGATGAAGCCTACCTCCAGCAATCGATAGAGTTAACTGCCTTAACCATAGCAGCTTATTCAATCTCATCTCAAACATTCCCTCTTAGTTCAATTAGTCCTACAACCTCCACAATCCCTACCACTAATATTGTTCATTCCCATACTCAAATTTCTACACAAACTTCTTCTCCCACTACTTCTACTCATCCTACTTCATCCACTGTTCATCTCCCTCCACCACCTCCACCAATCATGGCAGCCAAATATGCCCCATTGGTGCTGCCAGCAACTTTACCTCCCATGCCCCAGGATTACCAATCTAAGATTCCATAGTTTGGTAGCACTGGTCCTGTGACTGCCCTACAAGACATAGATAAAATGAACGATTGTTTTGACCTGCAAGAAATTGATGATGACAGTGTCAAATTGAGAATTTTTGCTCTGATTTTAGGAGGTGAAGTCAGAAAATGGTTTAAAGGTTTAACTACTGATAGTATTCATGGTCTCCCTGCCTTTCACAAAACATTTATAAATAGATGGGAATTCAAGAAAAATCCACCGCATATTTTGTCAGAATATGAAACTATTAAGAGATATCCATGAGAGAGTGTGCAAGACTACTGTACTAGATTTAACAAAATATACAACGCACTCCATGCCAATACGAAACCACCCCAAGGGATATTCCTACTTAAATTCCCAGATGGATTTGACCCAGACATGGCCTACCAGCTTAGGGAAAGAGACTCAGCAACTTTAGAAGTGATGCAAAAAGATGTTGTGAGTGTAGAGGCTAATTTATTAGAAAAAATTATCCAGATGGATATCGGTGACGACACACCTACTCCATTTGGACCTGCACCATCAATTCTTACAGCTTTTCACTTCCAGCAGCTTACTATTTTTAGCAAGTTTTCGGGTCCTGCACACTCGGATTCGTTTCGATGCATTAATGATCCAGGTGGATATTGGTGGCCACCCACCTATTCCATTTGAACCCATGCCATCAGTTCTTTCTGTTTTTAATTTTCAGCACAACTTACTATTTTTAGTAGTTTTTTGAGTCCTGAACTTCCGGAGCCATTTTGAGGCCCTAAACGACGTTTTTTTGGAAAACAGAGAGCGACATGATCTATTTTTCTCACACCAAAATTTTTAGTCCTCAGACAGATCTTTCTAACGAGTTATTGAGCACGTCAAACGAAGATCGGATGCTAAAGTTACATCCTCGGGAAGTTGAAACACCAATTTACCCAAACGGGGTCCACAGTTTTGGCGCTTCATCTCCTAGGGTTAGGTTTTTGGACGTTTCGGATTTTACATTGTTTCTCAACAATAAATAGGCCTTTGAGCCTCATCGTAACACAGTTCAGGGGCTAGTAGCTGTCACATCTCTTCTTAGGGATACGCTGCCAGTACCCTAGCTCATCTATTTCCATGATGTCTATAATAGGCCTTCGAGCCTCAATGTAACACAGCTCAAAGGCCTGCACCTGCCACATCTCTTCTCAAAGATAAGCTACCAGCGCCCTAGCTTGTTTCCATTATGTGTGTAAGCATATTTCTGTTATTTGATATTAATGAAATGAAGCATTGTTTCTGTTACATCTCTGTGTCTATGTCTAGTTATGTATTCTGTTGCGTTCTTGCATAAATCCAGATCAAAAAAGGGCTAGGATGAGGAATGAGAGGAGAGTCACAATAAGAGAAGAATCTATAGCATCTACATCTGATGCCAAAATTTACAATTTGGTAAGGACTATGGAAAGGATGATGGAAATAATTAGTCTGAATGAAAGGGCTATACCCAAAGAAAATAAACCACCTCCCCAAAACAGAAATTAGAACCCAAGAAGAAACCCTCCACTGGTTAGACAGAGAGAGAAAAGAGGTCCTAATTAGCATATTAGACCTCCTTTTCAAGAAAACTATGTTGATGAAGATGAAGGAATAGTGGAGGAAGTTGAGGAAAATTAGATTAATTTGATGGGGATTAATGAAGATGATTATATTTTTCTCACTGAATAAGAACAAGAAGTGTTTTCACTAACCCAAACAGAGCTCGAATCCAAAGAATCTGATGATTACAAACTAGGGTTTGATAATTCCATTATGGAGATCCACAAACAATACAACTTAAGAAGCAAGAAAAAATTAGATAATTTTAATAAAAAGGATTCATAAAATTCTGCCAAGAAAAAATATAAATCTGAAGTCAAGAAAACACAAAGAAAAATGCAAATAACTCAGAAAAGAAAAACGCAGAAAACAATACCAAGAAAATAATAGATATCCCTGCCAGAAATGCTTAGACAGACATTCCTAGTACAAGCAAACAGACTGAAATTACCCAAAGGATATTGGCTGAAAGAATTGATTTGTCAAACCCACTGAAAACTCAAACACCATCCAGTAGTGAGAGTGAACTTGCAAAAGTGAAGATATCTATCCCTCTCACCGAATTGATCAACAAAAATGTATACAGATCTCAAGTCCTAAAAGTGTTAAATGTAGGCAAGGTTACAGATACAGTCAATTTAATTGATGACCAGCCTAAACTTTTGTTTGGGCCAAAGGTTGATGGAAAACCCCAGGAAGGAGGTGTCCCTCCTTTTTATGTCAGTTTAAACATTCATGACAAGATTCTACATAACACCATGTTGGATTTAGATGCTTCGCACAATCTTATGCCAAAGGCTGTCATGGAGAAGCTTGGTCTTGAAATCACTAGACCCTACAAGGATTTATACTCTTTTGATTCCAGTAAAGTTAGGTTCCTAGGTCTTATTAAAGATCTTTGTGTCACTCTAGCTCAGAAACCTGCAAATAGTTTAGTGATGTACATTGTTGTAGCTGACATTCCCCCTTAATATGGAATGCTTTTATCTCACTCATGGGGAGAAAAATTACAAGGGACCTTGCAAATGGACATGACACATGATACCATCTCGGTGTTTGGTCAACCTAGGAGACTATATAGAGAAACATTAATTAAGTACATGGTAAGTAGCCAAGAAAAACCTCACAATTACCCTTTGTACTTTGTTCACACTAACCTTGATTATTTCATTTTGTATAATGATGGAGTCATATATTCACAAGTTTCCCATATAGAAAATGATTCCAAAGAAAATAATGACAATCAACTATAAACAGAATGACCAGATATAGCAAATTAACCTCTTTGGAATATGAGTTTTGATGGCTCAAGTGGCAAAGTTGGTTCAAGGGTAGGCATTTGGGTGTATAATGCAGGAAACAATAGTGCACAGGGTCATTCATACAAGTTAAATTTTCAGTGCACAAACAACATTGCAGAATATGAAGCTTTGCTTTTGGGATTACAAATGTTGAAAAAAGTAGGAGAAAAAAGGATATTTGTACATGGTGACTCTGAGTTGGTTATAAAACAAATTAAAGGACTGTATGCAGCAAAACATTCTAGATTAAGAGCTTATAGAAATGTTGCCCTTCATTTCTTGAGAAATTTTGATGAATATGATTTAGCAGTTATTCCTAGAAATCAGAATGTCCTAGCAAATGGCCTAGCTTTTTCAGCGAGTACCTGCAAACTGCCTCACCCAAACAAATAGCATACAATTGAGGTCAAACATCGTCCTTCTGTGCCAGATAACATGAGGTACTGGCAGTTTTTTGGCAGTGATAAACAAATCAAAAGCTTCCTACAATCTAAAGATGAATTTGAAGACAGTAATATAGACATGGATTGTGAGGAAGACAGCCTTACTGATGAAAAAAGTACTGAGGAAAAACAAATTGTTGTTTTAGATGTAAATACCGATGTAAATATTCTGGCTAACAAAATTGTAAATAACACAGAAAATCAAAAAGACCTGGAAAAAAGAAGAATTTGAAATACTCCAACCCAAAGGCTATAATCTGCCTAGAGGGTTAGTCCCTTTAGAGGAAATATTTGACTTTAATGATGTGGCAAAGAAACCCAAAATGGAACCAACTAGAACAAATATTGAGGAATGTAATATAGGCACCGAAAAGAACCCCAAAATCATCAAACTCTCTAAATCTCTGCCTATAATTACAAAAAGAAGATATATATCCCTGTTCAAAGAATTCATTGATTTGTTTGCATGGAGCTATGAGGATTTAAAGTATAATGATACAAGCATCATACAATATAAAATTCCAATTAAAGAAAATCAAAAACCTTTCAAACAAAAATTGCACAAAATAAATCTTGTTTTGATGCCTTTCGTTGGGAAAGAAATTAAAAAGATGTTTGAATAAAAAATCATAGTACCACTCAGATACTCCAAATGGGTATCCAATATAGTCCCAACTAGAAAGAAAATAGGCGAAATTAGACTCTGTATTGACTTTAGAAATCTTAATAAAGTATCTCTTAACGATAATTACCCTTTACCTAAAATGGATCACATATTGCAAAGGGTAGCAAGTTCCAGTAGAATATCTTTATTAGATGGCTTTTCTGGTTACAATCAAGTGTTAGTACACCCTGATGATCAAGATAAGACAGCTTTTACAACTCCTTGGGGGAATTTCATGTATGTGAAAATGCCCTTTGGATTGATGAATGTTGGAGCTACCTTTCAAAGGGCCATGGACATTGCATTTGCTGATGAAATTGGCCACTTTATTGTAATTTATTTGGATGACATCACTGTGTTTTCTAAAATAGATTAAGAACAATTAGCACACTTGAGGAGAGTTTTTGAAAAATGCAGAAAATTTGGAATTTCCCTTAATCCTAAGAAGACATTATTTGGATTAGAAGAAGGAAAACTGTTAGGTCACATTATTTCTCAAGATGGAATCAGAATTGACCCTAGCAGAATTGAAGGAATATTAAAAAATAGCCATCCCATAAATCTTTTAGAACTCCAATCATTCATTGGTAAAATCAACTTTTTGAAGAGATTTATACCAAACTTACCAAAACTTTTGAGTAACATTGCCAATATGCTCAAGAAAGAATAAAAAATAAAATGGACCATAGAAGCAAAACAATCTTTTGACTTAGTCAAGCTAGCATTGACAAAGGCCCCATTCCTAATCAGTCTAGATTTCACTAAAGATTTCATGATTTTTTCTTTTTCTTCTAAACATACTATTGTTGTTGTTTTGTTACAGAAAAAAAGTGAAGGACATGAGCAGCCAATATCTTTTTTCAGCAAGGCATTAAGAGATGCATCATTGAAATATAATATCATGGAAAAACAGGCTTTTGCTTTTGTTAAAGCATTGAAAGATTTTAGATTCTACATTATACATTCACATATCATTGCTTATGTTCCAAATGCATTTGTCAAAGATATCTTAACACAAAATGGTCCAGATGGAAAAAGAGGAAAATGGATTGCAGTGATCTTAGAATATGATTTGGAAATCAAGCCTACCAAGTTGATTAAATGCCAAGGACTAGCTAAATTGATGGCAGAATCCAACTTTCATGCACTAGACATCAACATGTTACATTCATTATATGATCAAGAGGAACTGGCGACTCCACTAATTGATAAAGCATTTCTGAATTCTCCATGGTATGCTAATATTTTGTATGTATTGTCAAACCTGAATGCTCACCCTGGTTTATCTAAAACAAAAGCTATATTTCTGAAACTTAAAGTTGTTAAATCATGAATTCTAGATAATGTTTTGTATTGGAAAGATATTGGAGGTATTTTTCTTAAATTTTTATTGAAGGATGATCCAGATAGAGTAATGCGGGAGTTCCATGGAGGTGATTGTGGTAGCAATTTCTAATGGAAAACCACTGCAAACAAGATCATGAGAGCCGGTTTGTATTGGCCCACCCTTTTTCCTAATGTCCATAAGATGGTCACTACCTGTCATAAATGTCAAATCTTTCAAGGAAAGAGAAATATGTTACCCTTACCCCTGAGACCTATTTCTGTAGAAATCCCTTTCCAGCAATGCGGTCTAGACTTCATTGGAGAAATTCATCCCCCATCCTCTGCCCAACATAAATGGATCCTCACTGCTACAGATTATTTCACCAAATGGATAGAGACCACCTCTTCTATAAATGCCATTGACTCTGTCATAATAAAATTCCTAGAAACCAACATCCTTTCTAGATTTGGTTATCCTAGAAAAAACATTACAGACAATGTGGCAGCCTTTAAATCCAAAAGGATGGTTGATTTCTGTAAAAGGTATCATATATTATTGGGGCATTCAACAGCCTATTACCCTCAAGGTAAGGGACTGGATGAATCTTCAAATAAAATCCTGGTGAACATCATTAAAAATATTCTGGAGGAGAATAAGAAATCATGGCACAATAAATTGATCAATGATGTGGGTTGATAGGCTTACTACAAAGAAACCAATTGGCATGTCTCCATACCAATTGGTTTATGGGATGGATGCAGTATTCCCTTCTTCATTGGGAGTTCCAGTAATGAAGATTATCCAACAGATTCAAGCTGAACCGAATGACATTCAGAGTAGGATCAATGACACCATCCCGTTGCAGCAGTCCATAGAGGAGGTTTACAAGAGAACATAAGTAATTCAAGAGAATATCGAAAAGATCTTTGACAAGAGAACAAATGCCAATTATTTCAATTTCGGTAACAAAGTTCTAAATGGGATTCCAGAAGAGAGGATAAAGGCAAGCATGGAAAGTTTGATAATATTTGGCAAGGGTTGTACATCATTGATGCGTTCAGGGGAAACAATGCTTATTTTCTCAAAGAGTTGGATGGTATAGAAGTATATGGAGGTCCTGTCAATGGCAGGATGTTGAAACATTATTTCTTTTAAAATACAGGTTGAATTTTCATTATTGTAAATACCACAGTCTTACAATTTTCAATAATTCATTGGACAAGGTTGAAGCCCAGAGTAAAGGCCCTAAGCCTAGTTTGATGAGCAGATATAAAAACATAAAAGAAATCAGTTGAAGAAGAAAATAAATCAGTTAAAAATGTTGTAGAAAAAGGAGCATTCAAGGCTACTAGTCTCAAGTTCTTAACACTTCTTTTCAAGAAGCGCCATCCCCAGCTGGAACCATTGTTAGTACCCTATAAATTATGGATCTCAAGGTCATTGGATACTTCATATTTCTTGCAATTTTTTCATTATTGAAAGGCTTTTCAAAATTCAAGTGATTTCAAATAAAAAAAAATATGAAAAAGCAAGAAAAGAGGGTATGGAAAATAGAAAAAAAAAAAAAGGAAAAAGAAAGAAAAACCCCAAAAAGAAATAACATTGAAAGTGTTGCAAGTTTAAATGTCACTACTCATTAGATAGATTTGTCGAATCATGCAATTTAATCATGATTGGACAAATTTCAATTTTTGTTGATAGGTTATAAAATAAAGATATACCAAACTGTTTAATCTTGGCTTATCAGTAGATAGGTAGAAAATGAAATTGGCTCAACAGTTTAAACTGAGTCAATGGCTGAAATAAGGATAGGTGTTAGGTTAGAAATTCAAAAGAAAAAATGATTTAAGGGTTTTCTATTCCAAATGCACCCTGAAAAAAGAAGAAAAAATGTCAGATGATTAGTTTGGGTAGGTAGATATGCTGAGGAGAAAGAATGAAAGGAAAATATGCAATCTATTCCATAAGGTACAACATCCCAGTTTCATTTTTTCCTTTGTTGTAAGAAGAAAATCAAGACAGAGAGTGTTTATACTCAAAGGGTTAGAAAGTGGATTATGTTCTAAGATTGGGACTATATTACAAGTCATTTTGAAATATTTTATGTCTCAATGTTATTCGAAGTCCCGAAAATGTTAATAGTCCATTATTCCTAACCTTCCCCCTTACATTCATATTTCTGGACCCCACCATCCCATTGCACATCACATCAAGCACTAAACACCCCCCCTTGCACTTTCCTGACATCTCTGCTCAGCAATCCACACCTACCAGCTGATGTTACCTTTCAGCCCCCCCTCACTCTTTGAACTTTAACAACGGGGGCAAGTCCGAAATGAGCAGTATTTATTACTGTCGTTCCTGCTACGTGTCGCACCCAGAAAATTTGGCACCCCCCTCCTCCAATACCATAGACATCCATCACCCCCCTTCGAAAAGCGGTCTCCATTGTCCGCAATACCATTGCGCCTTTTGACTATTATCTGCATCGTTGGTGCCACGTCCACTCTCGCCTATCCACTTCCCCCAATCATATCGCCTCATGCCAAGAAGCCCTTGTGCCATAAATGGTTGGGTCGTTATCCAACGGACCTGCGCCACCTCAACGTCGACCAATCATCCTTTAAAGCCCAAATTCGTCACTGAAGCAGAGTTTAATTTTCTAATTCTATTAAATTATTGCAGGGAATTACAGATATTTGCAAAGAATTTTCAGTGAACACCAGTGCAGAAAGCCTCAAATTGATTAGTAGAAGAATTCAAAGTGCTATGTAGAGTGAAACACAATTCTCCTTCTATTATCACCCTTCCCCAGTGCTGATATATATCATTTTCCCTTCTCAACTCCCTTTTTCTTACATCACATTCTTCATTGCAGATTGAGAACTAATTTACAGAAGACATAAGATTCCTCAAAAGGTAGACCAGCAATCTTTCAATCCCATGGTCTATCCTCATGTAGACTTACATCATATACCCCTAGCTGACAGAGACTATAAAATCCACGAGACACAGTCAGACTTCGACTTGTTCAATGTCTACTGCTGGATCCAGGATAAATTCCTTGAAGAAGTCGATGATATAGGATTATGGGGCACCAAGCTTCTTTATTTCATCTTTCACAAAACCCATAGCTACCCTGAACTGATCAAAAAATGTCAATCATGTTATGACATTAACCAGAGAGCCATAGTGAACCCTGTAGGAGAAATACTATTTTCTATAAATTCCCAATCCATTCAAGAGATGATGCAAGCCCCCATGGTTGAGAATACCATTCCCTTTTCATACGAAGCCCTGAGAGAATTATACTAGAAGTTATATTTTTCTAGCATGGCTAAAACCTTAGAGCTTTTCATGGCCACAAATGTTTCAATGCCTACCAATAATCCCCCATATCCATCATCCATCTTCTTTGATAGGACCCAACACATCATCATTTTTTTATATTACTTATTGGGGTATCACAATGAGCAGTGGGTGGATGAAGCCATGATTGGTTTCTTATCTATTCTTTCCTCAGATGCTCAGCCCAAAATCATGTTCAACTATGCACAGTTTCTTGCAGATGCCATTCATGAACAGTTCCTAAAGTTTGAGACAGAAGAAATTTTCAAATACACCTATGTGTTGGTGTACATGTTTACCTATTTTCAGTCCAACAGATTTCAGTTTGATATGATGAAGCTAAATGATGATTCTCAACAACAATCAGTGATTTTCTGGACTACTTTATTGATGAAGGAGCAGAATAATTACTCCTACGAGAGCTTTGTAGACTTTTTTATTCATCCAGCCATCAGTGCACTCAGTAGTGCCAAAGAGCCAAGGATTAGTGAGGAAATAAAGAAGGTGATGCAATTGACAAAGCAGATTAGAACAGCAGATTGGTACCTCTACCAAAACTACACAAAGATCAGGGTTTATGGCAGTGAATTGGCCCCCTATAAGCTACCCAAGTACCTCTCTATGAGAATATTTGCACTTGAATATATCAGACAAATGATAAATTAAGATGAGGTGCATTTTGTCTCTGCCAAGAAGAAGTGACAATTTAGGATCAAATCAAAAATTGGTCCATTTATTTGCAACAACATAGCAGCAGGGGATGAGGCGGATAAAATGTTGAAGGAGATGAAGTTCACACATAGCTTCACTTGATCCTATGATCTAATGGGTATCATCTCCAAGAAGAGGGTGGAGAACAAGTCCACACCCTACATTCATACCCACAGATTGGATATAGAGAATTATATGAATAAAGAAGAATGGGCAGCTGACACACTCCAAGAGGCAGAAGAGTAGGTCATCTCTACTTTAGGAATTCAAACACCAACTCCACAAGAAATAAAATCGGCAAGAGCACAAGATGACAAAGGAAAGGAACCAGAAAAAGAAGTAGGAAGCAAGAGGATGAGGGAAGATCAAACAGACATGGATATTGATTCCTCCACTAAAGAATTCAAAATGAAATACAGAAAGAGGGCCAGAGTTCACATGGACATCGACCAAGGCAGTGAGAAAGATAAGCAAACTATCATCACAATTAGAGATTCACTATGGTCATCTCCAGCAGGTGGCCAAACAGTTTTCTCAACATCCTCTGCCACTGTGCCTTTCCAACAATAGAATGTGCAGACCCCTACGTCCACTACAAGACAAAAAGAGGAAGATATCTATGATATATTAAAAGAAATCAAAATAAGGAATGAGGTTCTTAAGACAAACACATATAATCAGTTTTGGAAACAAACAAGCAGCTCCCAGAGTAGACTTCTATTAGCATTTAACAATCAGAAGGGAAGAATGAAGATGGAATTCTTGGAAGCACAAATTCCTCAGCCCAAAATTGTAGCAGACTACAAGAATATGTCTTTTGAGTTTGATATAAAGAGCATTCACCCAATAGACGAAATGGAAATGCACAAACAAGCGAGAGAAATGATCTCCTCCACACTAACTAGTACTGATGTGAGTCTCTCAAAGTTGCAGGTGATAGTATCCAACACACAGTCATAGTTGAAGATGGAAAAGATCTCCTCCATGGCCAAAGACTCAAGGATTAAAACTCTAGATGATTTAGAGATGCAAATTGGGTAGGATCCATCAAACCTGGTAGAACTTGTGAAGAAGAAGAATGCAGACATAGCTACTTTGAAGAGATAGCTCAAAATTCTAATGACAGAAGATCCTATGGCCAAGGAGATAGAAGAAAATGAAACACAAAAGGCAGAAATGTTGCAATTGATCCTTGAACAAGCAGAGCAGATAAAGAAAATGGAGAATGAGATGGATAAAATGGTAAAAGAAAGACAGAAGGCAGTGAGATAGGCAGTGAAGGAATAAGCAAAGGAAGCAGCCAAGGCCATGATCCCATTACAGGTATTCCCTCTTACAGTGATTCCAGCATCTACAACAACAATAGATACTCCAGGTGAAGGCACTAAGCAATTAGCTAAAGCTATGGAGAACATTTCCTTACAGACAGCAGAAATTAAAAAGCTGCAAGATCTTGTCAGTGACCTACAAGATCATATTAAAAGTTAAGATTCAGCACATGCCACAGAGTTGCAAATCAGCAAAAAGTTAAATGAAGATTTGCAGAAGTCCCTTCAAGAGTCCTCAATTGGAAGCATGGTAGGAAGAGTTAGAAAATTATTTGGTTGGATATAATTGAATCTATTAATGACATATGGCCATAAATTCAAATAATTTTTGAATAGAGGGATTTAATTGATTCAGTGAAAGTTTTGATTGAAAAATCAAATGATTAACTTGGGGATAAGCCCCAAACGGCCAACAATATCATCAGATTCCTAAATTCTAAAAGCATTCATGAATTGGAACAACTGCAAGTAGAAAACAGAACATCCACCATACTTGAGGTAAAAAAGGTGTTGAACAAGAAGAGCCTAGTTACACAGCTAGAAGAAATATGTCATCAGCTGGAGATTGGAGTAAGTAGATTTTTCAACGGGATTGAGCCATCGAAAAAAAATGGATTGCCTTCCTTATTTGTTATCAATGAAAAGCTAATGCCTAGGACAGATTATGTCAAAAATCTCACAGATATTTCAAAGGATACATCCAAGCATACCAATATGAAAAACATTATGACATGGAAAGCATTTTATGAAGTTATTAGCAATGATGTCTTCATACAGCATGAAATTAGGCACATATTTCAATTGAGGCCAACATTTATGAAGTACACCAAGACTGATGAAGTCTACATAAAGTTGAACAGAACTAATATTCCGACTCAAAAGGAATAGGAAAATTTATGTGGACTCCAGGGAAGATGACAACTCAGCATGATGACAAAACAGACAGCTCAGCAAATTATCTACATGAGCAGATCCAGTGTATCATAACAACTCAGTAGTATCAAATTTTCTAGCACAGTAGACCACTACAGCACTGAATAATGGCTTTATAATTACTTTAGACATCTGTTAAAAAGTCGTTCCAATGTGTCCATGCATGAGACACACATGTAAAATTTCAGTTATTTTGTAATAAATGAACAGATTGCCTCTTTTGATACAACAATCAGTTGAAAATAGTTTAAATATAGTGTTTTATTCAGTATTAGGGGTTGGACCCTAGTTTGTAAGCACTTTTTATTGGATTTATTTGTAATTTTCAAGCTGAAGCATCAATAAAAGATCGATTTGCAAGATTCATGTTTTGTGTTATCCTGGTGGTGTTTTTCCTAATTCATGTTTAATGTTTTCCCACTGTAATATTTTCATGTGCATCATATAAAATTATAATTGTAAAATAGGAAAGTTAGATTAAGATTTACTGTTCAGAGTACCTTAATTCTAACTGCCTTTACAATTTAAATGTTTTCTTCCAATGTATGATTTAAGAATTCTTAATTTCTCTTAAGTCATTACTGAAAACATTTTCTCCATTTCATATTTTCACTCAGTTATAACACATGTATCCACAGCTAGCTTTCCTTGCATTTGTTTTGGAAACTGATGCATACATCAAGCCTATTTGACTCCATAGCCCAATGGAAACTATTTAAAGGAATCCCTTAAATCCAACCACAAATAATAATAATAAAAAACAACTCTCACATTTAATTTAACTAGCCTAATATCATAAATCTTAAAACAAATCTAAATCTTATATAGAGATATTCCTCTCTGAGTCTAGGAGGGCTAGATCCTAGGCTTCAAGTGGTTTTGATGTTGTTCTTTATAATTTAGTCTTGCTAATCTTATAAATTATAGATCGATAACAGGACCATTTCCCAAACATTGTTTTTTACTATGGAATCATATTCCTCTACCATGGCATCAACCCACACTGGATTTTGTACTGCTTCCTCGAATGAGGATGGTTCTGCCTCAACTAGCTCACTCATCATATCCATATACCCAGTGTACCGATCTTGTGACCTCCTCTTCCTGTTTTGTCACGAGGGTGTTCCCACATTCTCTCTAGCATCATGCAATAATTTTGCAGCTTCCCAGGTGTGCTTCCTCCCATTTATCGATGTTTATGCATGAGTGCGTGCTTCCACTCTCTGCTCCTCTGCTTGTGGTTTCTCCACAACGTCCTCAGGTTCTTTCTTTGGAGCTAAAAGCTCCTCGTCTGCATGCAACTGAAGCTCCCTCTCAAGTGAACATCTCATGGCCTTCTCTTCATCGAACTTCACATCTCTACGAACAATGGTCATCTTGTGAGATAGTAGGTACACCCGATAGTTGTGAGGTGTATTAGTGTACCCCAAAAATATTCCCAACACAACTTTCGGTTGTAGTTTTTTCCTTGCATCCTTGGACACACGATAGTAAATTGATGAACCAAATATCCTAAAGTGTGACACATCTAGTTTCTTCTCTAAAAAAATCTTCTTCTGGTGTACTCATCTCGAGAATATGATAAGGACTCCTGTTCTGCATATATATCATTTTGTTGCATGCTTTGGCCCACAAGTGTAACATTAGGCCCTCATCATGCAACATTTCTCGTGCAACTCTCACAATACTTATGTTCTTCATTTTAGCAACCCCATTCTGATGTGGGTTATGGGCTGCTATTAAATCTCTTCAAATGCATTCTTTTGCACAAAATTTCTTAAACTCATTCAACACATATTCACCATTGTTATCGCTCCTGAGAGCCATCACTTTCCTTCTAGTGTCTTTTCTCAACAAGAGCTTTAAATTTACAAAATTTTGAGAATGTTTGGTCTTTCTTATGCATTAAGAATATCCAGAAGTTATGTGAGAAATCATCTTCAAATATAACATAATACATGTGCTTGGCTATGGAGTCTATCGAGAAACGTCCACACACATTTGAATGAAATATTTCGAGGACCAATTGCGCTCTACTATACTTATCGTGAAAGGTGGCTTTGGTCTACTTACCTAGTGTACACCCTTTGCATGTATCTCTCTACTCTATTGCACCCTTGGGAAGTCTTGTAGAAATATTTTGCATGATTTTCAAGTCTCCATGGTACAAATGGCCAAGTTTCCTATGCCATAATTCACTAATGTCTCGTATTTGCACCTTCTTTGCTTTCGTGCTCAAAGCAACACAGTGTTCTACATCAAATTCCTAGAGGTTCTTCACCCAAACCCTAATTTTCTTCACTTGTCCCATGGCGATGTGACAAAGGAAAGCTTTTCCTTTGTTAAATATCACATCGTAGTCATGCTCTTCCAACAGGGAAACTAAAACTAAATTCTTCTTCAGACCCAGAACATACATGACATCTTTCAATGTGAGAGGTGAACCAACCTCCCTCTTAAAAGTAATTGTACCAATACCAGTCGTGTTATACCTTCCATCATGTCACATATCAATGTGCATTTGGAGGTCCTTCTCCTCCAAGTCACTAAAAAATTATTCATTTCCTATCATATGAAATGAGGCTCCACTATCCAGATACCACACACTACCCATCACCGATGTCACCATGAATGCAATGAGGGTGAAATCCAACTCGAAATTTGAACCAAGGGCTTCACCTTCCACTCCTCCTTAGGGCTTCTTGTCAGCCTTCTTGTGCAAACACTCCATGGCATAATGTCCCAGCTCATAACAGTGAAACATTTAATCTTCGAAAATTCCTTCTTCTTCCCCACCTAAATCTGTAGAAATTATATGCACTAAGCATGCATATGTCCAAGATCCACCTGATCTCACACTATTTAACTTTATGCAAGATACTAAATCTATTCCACTTGTTAATATTTTGTGGAAAAAATTAATTGCACGCACATGTGAAGCATAAACAACAATATTCAATTGCACATAGCACAGTTTTTAACCGGGAAAGCCTGAAGCTGAAAACCCCAACTATATATTAGGTAACATGGAGATCATATGACAATCTCATACAAACATACAAAGCTTATCACAAGCCCTCAGTACAATACAATCGTCATACACTATATAGGCCTAATCTTGCAAATCCATGCACCGATCTTTGCCACCTGCTAGACTGCCTCCACTACGCAATCTCTGTTGAATAATAGCTTTGAATGAATTCGAATTCTTTTGGATTGACTACGCAATCCTCATTGGCATCTCCACTGTGTGTTGGATGCAATCAATGCATCACTAATAGTCACAACAGATAGTCTATCTTGCCCTTTCACCTATCTCTCCACTGGTCTCCACTGAAACTTCCATGCATTGTATTTAACTGATGTATTGTTTAGTTGATTAATGAGTTATTATTTTTGAATTAATTAACTAATTAATTCACTCCACTCTCACTAGTGTATCAATCAATTAGACTAGATACAACTAGCTCAACTGAGTCTAACTGAGTTAAACTAAATACAATCCCATAACTACTTCTTCCAACTGTGTCATAACTCTGTCACTTGAGTTCTAACTGAGTCCTCCATGCAATAGCTCCAGTAAACCCTCGGGAATAGCGCAATTCCTTCTGTCAGCTGATGTGCCACATCTGTGCACTGAACTGAAGTGCTCCAAGAGAATAAGTTGTTGTTTAGAGTCTGATTATTATTAAGAGCTAATAATAATTGACATGCATCTATTTTTAGATAGACGATCTATAAATAGACTTCGCCCAATATTCTAAAAATAGAATTTCATCTATTTTTCCAACTTGATCAACCATCCACAAATAGCATCCTACAACTTCTGAAATATGATCGACATGTCTAAAAATAGACATAGTCTAAAAATGAACTTGCGCCAAAAAATAACTGCGGGCCCACTTAGTGAGCGACTCTTTTGCTAAGCTCATCATCTTGTTGAATCTCAACACTCCTCTCAACAAGATAGGGATTATCCTTCACCCCAATCTTGCCTCTATGGTATTTAATTTGCTCTTTGGTGAGCGCCTTCGTCAGAATATCTACATCCTGATCCTCCGTGGGAATGTACTGAAGCAACATGATCTTCCGCTGCACACAATATCTGATATGATGATACCGGATATCAATATGTTTAGATCTATCATGAAACACAGGATTAACCGAGAGTTTATTGCAACTCTGATTATCACAATGAATCACTATGGGATCTAAATGTGAACCGAACAAACCAACCAGAATATTTCTCATCCAGATAGCCTCACATGCAGCTAAACTTGTTGCCATGTATTATGGTTCAGCTGAACTGAGTGCCACGGATATTTGTTTCCTACGGTACCAAGAAACTGTCGTAGATCCAATACTGAAAATCCCTCCTGATGTGCTCTTTCTGTCTGTTGGGCTTCCTGCCCAATCTACATCCATGAAGCCATGCAACTTCACCTCATCCGTCTGTCTGTACCATAAACCAAACTTAGATGTGCCCCTGAGATATCTCAGGACATGCTTGCCCGCCTTCCAAAAGAGCTTGGTAGGCTTAACTATCGCTTGTGAAAGATGGTTCACCACATAGCATATGTCCAGTCTTGTATTGACTAAATACATAAGCGAACCCACCAAATTTCGATAAAAAGTGGCATCCACTACCTTTGCCGATGTAGCATCCTCTTTCTTCCAATTTCCTGGAAGAGGAGTGTCGATAGGCTTGCAACCTTGCATGTGAAACTTCTCCAGTATCTCTCGGGCATACTTGCCTTAAGACACAAACAGTTCACCTTCCCGCTGCCATATTTCCAATCCAAGGAAATAATGAAGGAGGCCCAAATCCTTCATCTCAAACTCCTTTGCGAGATCAGCCTTACATGAGTGTATCAACTACTCATCACCTGTTAGTATCAAATCATCAACATAAAGTACAATGATCAAAATCTTACCCTCAACCACAATCTGGTACAGGTTTGCATCCGCCTCACTCTTGATGAAGCCAAGTCCAGTGAAATAGTTGTCGATCCGAGTGTACCAAGCACGGGGTGCTTATTTCAGCCCATACAGCGCTCTTTTGAGCCTGCACACATGTGACTCGCTGCTGAAGATCTCAAATCCTTCAGGCTGCTCAATGTACACCTCTTCTTCAATGATCCCATTAAGGAATGCAATCTTCACATTCATCTGATGAATGTGCCAACCCATCTGCACTAAGAGAGCAAGGATGGTCCGTATAGAAGAATATCGTGCAACAGGTGCAAAGGTTTCTTCATAGTCAATCCCCTCAATCTGTGAGAAGCCCCTGGCAACAAATCTTGCCTTATACTTCTCAACACTCCCATCAGCAACTTTCTTTACCTTGTAGATCCATCTTGATCCTACATTGATTTTCCATAGGCCTTGGAACGATAATGCAAAGGAAACCTTGCCCCATCTTTCAGTAGGTCATACTCCTCCTCATGGCATCTACCATGTGGGCTCTATGACACTTCTTCAAAATAAGATGGCTCTGTCACAATACACTTGCTCATAAGAGCCATGTATCCAGTATATCAGTCAGGTGACTGTCTCTGTCTGCGCTGTGATGTAGGAACTCCTACATTCTGTGTCGCATCCACCTTCAGTCTCTCAGCTTATGTGGTACACTTCCTACCTTGTCTGATGTTTGGTTCTGCATGATTGGAATCATCCACTCTATGAATCTCCTCATGTGGTTGATCCACATCCAGGGGCTCATCTTTGGGAACAAGAAGTTCCTCCTCCACATGCACGTGTAGCTCCCTCTCAAGCGACAACTTCAAGGCTTTTACCTCATTGAATTTTATATCCCGTTGCATAACACTCATCCGACTATTTGGAAAATACATACGATAGTTATGGGGTGTTTCTGTGTACCCCACAAATATCCCAACTTCTGCAGTCGGCTCCAGCTTCTTCTTGGCGTCCTTCGTCACATGAATGTAAACAGGTGAGCCAAAAATCTTCAAATGAGAAATATCAGGCTTCTTACCAGTAAAAGCTTCCTCGGGTGTACTCATGCCAAGTACTCTATGAGGACAACGGTTTTGTACATAAACCGCAATGTTGCATGCTTCCACTCACAAGTGCATCGGCAGGCCCTGATCATGTAGCATTGCTCGTGCAGCACCCACGATCATTCTGTTCTTTCTCTCCGTGACCCTATTCTGTTGTGGGTTATGAGGCGCTATGAGTTCTCTTCGAATTCCTTCTTTGCTACAAAATTCTTTGAATTCGCCAGAGATG
The DNA here is from genome assembly GCA_034641835.2 of Pinus albicaulis. Taxonomy (NCBI): domain Eukaryota; kingdom Viridiplantae; phylum Streptophyta; class Pinopsida; order Pinales; family Pinaceae; genus Pinus; species Pinus albicaulis. The sequence continues at coordinate 552,501,317 of CM076572.1, forward strand.
TATTCACCACCATTATCGCTCCTTAGAGATTTCACCTGCTTCCCTAACTCCTTCTCCACCAATGCCTTGAACTCACAGAACTTTGAGAACGTTTCACTCTTCTTGTGCTTGAAGAAGATCCAGAATCTACGATAAAATTCATCAACCAATATCACATAATACCTGTGTTTCATTGTTGAAGCAACCGAGAATGGTCCACACACGTCTATGTGAATTCTCTCCAGGATCACCAAAGCATGGTTCTCTTTCTCATGAAAGGTGGTCTTCACAAACTTACCCATTGTACATCCTTTGCACTAATCTGACTACGCAAGAGTACCCTTGGGAAGTCCAGTAGAAATTTGCTGCAAAATTTTAAAAGTGCCATGGTGAAGATGGCCCAATATCCTGTGCAATCATTCGCCCTCATCGCGGCTCACCACTTCTTCTGCTTTGCCCACCATTGCAGCGTAGCCATCTACCTCCAGCTTGTAGAGGTTCTTAATTTGAACCCTTATCCTCTTCGTTTGACCTGTTGTTTTATGTCGAAGGAAATTTTTTCCCTCACTGAAAACAACATCATAACCTCTGTCTTCTAGCATTGAGACTAAGACCAGGTTCTTCTTCAGACCTGGAACATGCATGACATTCTTCAACAAGAATGGATTGCCGGACTCCCTCTCAAAGGTAATGGTCCCAATTCCAGTCGCACTGTACCGACCATCATCGCCCATCTCTATATGCATCTGGAGGTCCTTCTCCTCCAAGTCACTAACAACTCTTTGTCTCTTGTCATATGGAAAGAAGCACCACTATCTAGATACCACACCGATCCCATGCAGCTTGAAACTAAGCAAGTGATCAAGGAGAAATAAAGCTCAAATTGTGAGGCTAAGGCATCTCTAGTTTCAGATCCAACAACCTTCTTGTTCTTCTTCTTATGTGGACAATTAGTGGTGAAATGTCCATGCTCGTGACAGTGAAAACACTTCACTTTGGAAAAATCCTACTTCTTGCCTTTAGCACCGGATTTTGAAGAAGATTTCATCCCCTTCCATTTCCTTGCTTTGGCAGCCAAAGTGAAATTCTATTCATCTTCATTCTTCAATGAAGATCCATCCCTGGTACCCCGCCTTATCTCCTCCTGCACAAGATCCGACCAAAGTCGCTCCCATCTGCAGCGATTTATCCCATCCGGTGGCCGAGAGTCTTTGCTTGGCTATACCCGACTCTTCGGAAGCACAAGGAGAGCCAAGCTCACCAAGTCTTCTTCATCAATAGTAACCCCCACACTTCCCAGCTCATCCTTGCAGTGGACAAACTTCGTGAGGTATTTTGGAATACTGTCGCCTTTCTCCATTTTTATTTTTCTGAGCTTGTCTTTAACTACCAACTTCCTCTGGTCACTTCTGCTTTGGAAAAAATCTGTCAAATCCTTCCACATTAAGAATGGAGTGGCTTTCCTGTGAAGTCTAGACACAATGTAGTCCTTCACACCTTCCAACATAATCCTCCTCGTCTTTGCAGTCTTCTTTTACCATGCATCAAGTAATGCAACATCGCTATACCCCGGCTTAGGAACATCGCTATCGATGAACTCCTTCAGCCCATTATCCTCCAGCACCACCTTCATCCTGTCCTTCCAGGATATGTAATTCGAGCTCCCATCAAGGGCATACTCCAATCTCAACCCGTTGAAAGATATTTCAATGTATACTCGATTTCTGCACCAAGAATCTTCTGTAGCAAATTTGAATTGTCCACCAGCACAAACTCACTTCACAATTGCAAACTTCAATCAACAATGCTCTGATACCATGTAGAAAGTATATGCGCTAAGCATGCATATGTCCAATATCCACCTGATCTCACACTATTTAAATTTATGCAAGATATTGAATCTATTCCACTTGTTAATCTTTTGCGGAAAAAATTAATTACGCACACATGTGAAGCATAAACAAAAATATTCAAACGCACATAACATAGTTTTTAACCGAGAAAGCCTAAAGCTGAAAACCCCAACTATATATTATGTAACATGGAGATCATATGACAATCTCATACAAACATACAAAACTTATCACAAGCCCTCAGTACAGTACAATCGTCATACACTATACAGGCCTAATCTTGCAAATCCATGCACCAATCTTTGCCACCTGCTAGCCTGCCTCCACTGCGCAATCTCTGCTGAAGAATAGCTCTGAATGAATTCGAATTACTCTTGGATTGACTGTGCAATCCTCATTGGCATCTCCTACGCTGTGTTGGATGCAATCAATGCATCACTAATAGTCACCACGAGATAGTCTATCTTGCCCTTTCTCCTATCTCTCCATTGGTCTTGAGCGCGCCATGCAATATAGTTAGCGATGTATTCTTTAGTTGATTAATGAGTTAATAATTAGTGAATTAATTAATAATTAATTCACACCACTCTCACTAGTGTATCAATCAATTAGACTAGATACAACTAGCTCAACTGAGTCTAACTGAGTTAAACTAAATACAACTCCATAACTACTTCTTCCAACTGTGTCATAACTCTGCCACTTGAGTTCTAACTGAGTCCTCCATGCCATAGCTCCAGTAAACCCTCGGGAATAGCGTAATTCCTTCTGTCAGCGGTTGTGCCACATCTTTGCACCGAACTGAAGTGCTCCAAGAGAATAAGTTGTTGTTTAGAGTCTGATTATTATTAAGAGCTAATAATAATCGACATGCATCTATTTTTAGATTGACGATCTATAAATAGACTTCGCCCAATATTATAAAAATATAATTTCATCCATTTTCCAACTTGATCAACCATCCGCAAATAGCATCCTACAAATTCTGAAATATGATCGACATGTCTAAAAATATACATAATCTAAAAATAGACTTGCGCCAAAAATAGCATGCAGGCCCACTTAGTGAAGGCGACTCTTTTCACTAAGCTCATCATCTTGTTGAATCTCAACAAAATCTCCTTTGTATTGGGATTTCTTCCCTTTCCCTTTCTTTTCCTTTCCATCCAAGGCACGATTCTCCTCATCCTCAACCTTGGATGAGGTCTCGTCTCTAGTATTTCGCCTGAACTCTTCCTGTACCAAATCTGACCATAATATTTCCCAGTTTGGTAGCTTCTCCCTCCCATTGACTAGATCCTGGTATTTTTTTCCAGTGCTTGGGAAGGCCTCGAAGTGATAGGATTACCAGATAGTCTCTAATAATTGTAACACCAACAATCCCCAGTTCATCACGACCTTGTGTGAACTTGCCCAGGTACTATGGTATTGTCTCGCCCTTCTGCATTTTTATATTCGTAAGATTATCTTTTAGTTCCAACTTCTTGTGGTCACTACTATTCTAGAATAGTTATCTCAATGTCTGCCACATTGCATATGGATTTTCCTTCCCATGGATATTAGAGACAGCATGGTCTCGTACTCCCTACAATATGATCTTGCTCGCCTTGGCGACACTCTTCTTCCAATCTGCTAGATCCTATGCATCAATTGGTGTTGGTTTTGGGAAATCATTATCGATGAATTCATTTAGCCCATTGTCTTCCGTGACTGCTTCCATCCGATCCTTCCAAGCAATATAATTCGAGCTACCCTCAAGGGCATACTCGAGCCTTAGACCATAGAACGCTATCCTGGTTCTCCTGCTAGCTCTGAAGAATAGATCTACAAAACTCAATCGTCCTACAAAGATAACTTCAAATTATCTTCTCTGTTGTGATTATAGCTCCATGTAGAAATTCCTTGGAGATTCAAACTGCTAATGCAATTGAACTAAAACAATAGAATTGAATCTACTCTACTCATCTGGGGAAATTAATTCACCATTGAGAAGAAATATCAAAAACATGCGAAATTAATCAATTAACACACATAACATGAGAATATATCTAGGGGAAATCCATTGCTCAAAACCCCTTCCTATATGCTTGTATTACTCAGAAAATAGAGAAGAAATACAATGCTTTTTCAAGCCTAAACAATCTCTACACAAGTATAATTTATCTCACTGCCTCACAAGCCTGCTCTGGCCAATACTTAGCCAATTTTGCGTCCTTCCAAGCTCCTATTTCCTTGTTTTGTTTCCTTGGGAATTAGCCCCCTATTAATGAGGAAATTCCCCATCCAAAATTGTGCACTCCCTATAGGTCATTCTTTGGCTGTATGCACCACTTGTACAACTTGGATAATTATACAAGTGATAGTACACTGCCATTGAACTCCAATCTCAACTGGGTAACTCGTAGATCATGCATGCATGAGTTAATTATGGTTGGTTTATCAGTTAACTGGTTGATCATTGAGTATACACCCCACTACTTGACCTCCCACTAGTTCCTCTAAAAGTTGGAACTAGTTTAACTAACTTTAACTTAGTTTAACTGAAATAAATAATTACAACTCAAATTAAACTCAACCTAGGCTCATAAAAAGTAGGAGACACTCTGCATGCCCCAAGTTAGGCCCTCAACTCGAATTAATTGAGCCAACTAGGTCAAATTAACTTAGTCAACACATTCGTGTTGTCTTTTGATGTGGAATTACAATTTTGTCCTAATTTAATTTAAGGGAAAGATAAATCAGGGTTTCTCTTGTCGTCATTTTCAACAAATATTATTATCATTAAGTTTTCTCCATCTTATTATGTTATTGTTAACATAGGATCTTCTTTTTGGAGTATTAATATTAATATTATATGTTGAATCTACCTACTTTTATCTTGTTGCCTTTAGATTGATGTGATGTCAAGTTCTACGTGTAGTCCTTATTAGAGCTTTACCTATAATATGGTATTTCTTGTATCTTGAATCTTTAGTAACCTCCTTTCGTATTCCAATATTCAAATTTGATCATTTATGTTGTGTTGTTGATGTGAAAGTATTCCAAACTTGTTTCTACAGTATTTAGCATTGTTATTACTTCATGCACTAATGAGGACATTTCCACATCCTCATTTGGTCAATCTTCCAAACTTGACACAAATTGGGTTAACATCCCTTTGAATAATCACTCATCTTCTTGTCAATTGTTTGAGTTTCATCAATTATTTTATGTTTTGAATGATTCTATAATTGTTTATCTCCTTTATACTATCATTTGTCTTTCTATTTTCTTCAAGTTTGTAGGAGTTTTATGCTAGTATTTTATAGCTTCTATTTTCTTGTAATCACCTTCATTGATTGTATATTCTCCTTTTTTGCCTTTTGAATATTCTTGCCTACTATATTTACCTCTATTGGACATTCTCAATTTCCTCTATACTTCTTCTTTTTATGATTTCTTTTCCCACCTCCCCGCCCCCCTCCCCCTGCCCACACATACATTATTAGGCTTGATACTCTCAACCATCAATGTTCCATATCCATTGTATTATCATGATATGGGCTTTCACTTGCTTGACAAAAAATATTATTATTTTTTGTCTTTAATGATGTCCATGCTTGATGGTCTTCCCAACTATGATATTTCCTTGATTGTGTACCCTATTCCCTTCTTGACAATGAACTTATGCAACAATCTAGGTATCAAACTAAATAAAGCATTATATAGGTCAATGTAGAATCTTTGTTGAATGCCATCTAAGGAAGTTATTTCCTCAATGGTGTGATCATCACTTTTATCTTCAAGAAAGTGTTCAAAATAACTCATAAATATTGGTTCTTTATGAGCTTATTAACCTCAATGATTGTTCTTCATCTTCTTCTTTAGTCATTGACTAATATCTTTAATGAATTTCTTCATCTCCTTTAGTATTAATTGAACAAACTTCTTATGGGTTTATGTATAAATTATTCTCTTGTTCATGCAAGGGACAACTAATTTGTTCTAGAGTAATAGTTCAAATAATTTTCTAATTTTATTTCCCATAAGTCAATGATACCTTTATCTACTAACAACTATGCATCTTTTTCTTCTAATTAATCATGTCTCAGACTAGTACAACTAGTGATGAAACCAATATTGTTATATAAGAGATTATAGATAAATTTATACTTAATCAATTGTACAATAGTGAGCATATTATCTCTCTATATGTATGTGTGTATATAGTATTAATATATACAATCATAACATACATAGATAAAGGGAGAAATTAGCGGTCATAGAGCTAGCAATAGATAGTCATTATTACATATTCATATCCCTTGATTCTCAAACCTTACAAGTCTAGTATCACTCTCTTTATACAATGTTTATACAGGAAGAAGTTATTTATTATTGTTCTAACCACCTTTGTTCGATCGATCTACTAACCTCACTTTTGTATTTCAAATGACATACAATATATCTTGTTGCTAAATAATTAATAGAGATATATACACCTACAACACCACCATGTGGGACCTCTTATTCAACAATAAAAATCCCTAGATTACATTTGATAAAAACTCATTCAATAAAAGAATTAAATATCTTTCAGGTAAGGGAATGAATGAAAATGCTTACCGCAAACAACTTTCTCTCCTTCGTCTCTTTTGTTTCTCTGAAATTTTTGAAAACCACATTAAGAGGCAACCATCTTACCTAATCTAACACAAGTCACAAAATCATTGGTTCAAAGCTTGGAGAGTTTATGAATTCATCTCACTTAACATTAAGCCAAAATCTTCTGACATGGATTAATGATACTCTATTTGGTGACATCTAAGATGGATTTTGCTCATGCTAAATCATACTTGATGGTATTTTTACAATCTTAAACTCTTAAACTGCCTAACAATACTTTATCACCAATAGCTTTAAATCTTACTTCAAATCCTTCTATAATACTATCTTTTAATTTATTTATTTTTTTTTAATTCATAAACTTAAAAAAAAAACAACAACAACAACAACAATAATAATAATAATAATCCCTATATTATTACCAAAAACATATATCTTTTGGTTTTTTTTCTTAAATGATGAGAGAAGAAAAAAAAAAAAAAAAATCTTCATATTTGTTTTTCATTGATGGAATTCAGACCTTTTTTTCATGGGTCCTTTAAAATAAGGTCATGTTTCTTTTGAAAATAAAAGAATATAAAAACGTTGGGTTTTCAATTTTTTTTTTTTTTTTTTTTTGGATTAAAGAAGCCACTAGTGGAGGAATACATGAGAGTTAAAAGAGGCAAACCAAATGGAAGGGAAACACATGGTAAGGTGTGTGGAGATGAGAGTACTTTCTAATGGTAGAGGGAAACACCACTTTGTAGAGAAAAGCATGTCCTTCAAGGGATATGAAGGAAGGCTGGAAACAATGATTTTCAAGGGGGAGTTGTTTTTCAAAATAAATAATTTAAATTTGTTTATTAAATTTTTAATACGAAGGAAATTGGTTTTCTCTTTTTTGGTAAGATCGGGATATTTATATTATTTTCAAAAGCATGGATATACATAGATATTTATCGCTATTGAATTGTCACTTGGGAAACCAAACTAGTAACATTAGCACAAAATTTTATGATTGTTCATATTATTCTCTACTTGAGATTTTTATAACCAAAATTTGGAACACTTTATAGCATAGAAAGCTAGAACAAAACTTAATAACATAAAAAACAACATGAAATTGAAGTGTTGTTGCACAATATTGCCTTGTTGATCTTCATTTTATAGGGGTGTCCTCGAGGCATGATGGGTGTGGCTCTCTATCGGAGTAGGATGAAGAAAGGTCCATGTTTGTCAGGTTCTTAGCTAGAAGCTTAACCTTTCTTATAAGTTTATCCACCTTCCAAGTAGCTTTTTCATGCATATGATTAACTCTTTTTGTGTGTTTTCCGTTTCTATGAAAACTCTTCCCATTAAAGTTTTTATATGCCAACAAGTTAACAGTTTGCATGTAAGAGGTTGCTTTGGCCCTGGTATAATTCCCAATTTTTGGCATCTAGTGTGTTGTATCTGTATCTACATGTCTATTAGGAATGAATCTTTGAGATTTCCAGACTTGTTCCTCCATGTCAAAGATAACCTTTTGAACGACTAGAGGGAATATGTCACTGTAGCATTCCATTGATGCTTTGGCAATTGCTTGAGATCAACTTCCACAAGTAGAGGGTGGTGTAGACCAAGGCCCACTGCAATGCAATCTAAAATATATATTTCTAACCATAATGAAGGTAGGAGTTTCAGGGGGAAAAGCTAAAAAGGAAAGCCTCTCGATTAGATAAGGAGGAAAGCAAGATGGACAACATGTAGAGCAAAGGGAGAAAAATGAGAGACAGACAAAGGAGGTAAAAAAGATCGAGATGATGAGAGGAAAGAGGAGCAATAAGAAAGGGAAGAGATTAAGAATAGAGCATGAGAGAGAAGGAAAAGGGGGAGAGTCTAGATAGGTATGAAAAAAACTAGGGGAACACCGAGAGAGATAGAGTGAAAGGTAAGAAAAGTAGAGAGAAAGGGAGAATAGGGAGAGAGGCTTGGAGTAAGCCCCAAGGAAAAAATAGTACCCAAAGAACAATTAAACTTAGAGAAGGAACAAAAAACCAAATTCCCACAAAAACCAAGTAAGAGAGTCTAAAACTTAAATAAATTTCTGAATTGGAATAACCTGTAACACCCTCTTCCCACGTCTACCCAAGTAACCAGCCAACTGAGGTAAACATGCGACGAGAGGCTACTAATATGAGATTCAACCTCTTATATGATTTTAAGGAAGTGGAATTAGGGGAATTTTGAGGTCTAAAATGGGCCTCGTAATAAAAATGTACAGCCAAAATAAAATTTATAAGAACCAATAGGATTCAAGATGATGATGTAAACCATGGGGAATGATTCACCATTTTTGGAGTAAAAAAGTAAAAATATTAAAAAGTAATAAAATAATAAAACGACTTTTTCAACTCGTATTTTCAACTTATATCCCTAAGGTTTTAATGAAATTTCAAGTGGGAGTACTCGTTGAATGCAAAATTTCATTCCTCATCCAAGGAGCACCCATGTTGCATACTTTCGATAGACTCTGCTACATGAAAAATGAGAAATACATGAAAAAACGTGATTGCAATCATGTTTTTCATCTATTCTCATTTTTCATGTACAAGGTTCCATCGAAAGTATGCAACATGGGTACTCCTTGGATGAGGAATAAAATTATGCATCCAATGAGTGTTTCCACTCGAAATTTGAATAAACCAATAGGAGATAAGTTGAAAATATGAGTTGAAAAAATAGTTTTTTTCTTTTTTCCCTCTAAAATTTGATGATGTAATCAAATATTATTTTATTATTTCCACTATTGTTTTATAATTTCCTTAGGAGGCCCATTTTAGACCTCAAAATTCCCCTAATGGACCGACGGAAACCTGAGAAACACACCTTACACGGCATCAACAAGGCCCTAAACGACTTTCTTTTTTGGAAAATCACTGTCAGTGAATATGAGTCTTTGCCTCAAAATTCACTATCAGTAATTGTAGTCCTTGGATAGATCTTTCTAATGAGGTATCATGTGCGTCAAACGGAGATCATATGCAAATTTATGACCCTAGGAAATTAATGTACCAATTTACCCCAACGGGGCCCATAGTTTGGTGTTTCATCTCCTAGGGTTAGGTTTTTGGATGTTTAGGGTTTTCCATTTTTTCTCAATAGAAAATAGGCCTTCGAGCCTCATTGTAACACAGTTCAGAGGCATGTAGCCACCACATATCTCGTCAAAGATAAGCTACCATCGCCCTAGCTAGTTTATGTCCATTCTGTCTGTAAGAATATTTCAGTTATTTGATATTAATGAAATGAAGTTTTACTTTTGTTGCATCTCTGGGTCTATGTTTCTTTCTGTATTTTATTGTGTTCCTTCATAAATCTGAATCACATTAACCCTGAGGGGGGACTGATTTTTTACCCTTTTAAGCCTTAGCTGCGGGCATGTAAAGGAAAGGGAGTGGCTAGAAGCCTATAACCGCAGGCATGCCAAGGGAAGGTTGTAGCCAAGGCCCCAAAAAGTCAATTATGTGCCTACAAGTCCTATATTTGTGCCACCTTTTTAGCCCCATAGCCCAAGTCATTGCCTAGAACTTCATGAAATTGTAGGAGATGATAAATAACATTAAAACAAAGGTATGGAAGCAATGACATCATCGGGAACTCATCCGCACTCATCCTAGCCATGACATGAATTTTTTCAAAAATGTCACAAACATTGCATCTACAGGTTTAAACAACATATTTAAACATAGGGGTCTCTTACTTATCTGAGAATCGCTAAGAAGCATTGCTCCCCTACATCATAAACTACAATACAATCTATTTGACCATAGATACATTGTGTATTCAATTACAGGTAAAAACATGGATAGAGCCATACATCATCACTTATCGAATAGATGCTCATAACCAACACAATAACAACATAAATACAATGGATATAACAACAATAAAATTCATACATAAACTAGTACATTTGCATACCGAATGCCAGAGGAATGAGCTCTTCATTACTGAATGTAAAAACCAACTGGAGATGGGACTTCCATGTTCCACCATAGATTGGTTGAGCCAAGTATCACTTAATTCAGTCACCTCCGTGCCATATTCCAAGCATGAATGTGGGATCTCATCAAACACGTCAATAACAATCAATCTAGGGATTCCAGAGGCCAAACCACCTCAACCCTCAACCAGTGACTCCACCTCATGGTCGGATATCACAACCATCACGGATTGGTCTCCATCAAAGCTATTCTAGGGCTCCAGATTGTTTTTTTCCAACCAAGGCTCCAGGACTAGTAACTCAACCGCAACTATTATAGGGCTTCTAGAGCGTTTTTCCAACCAGGGCTTCCAGGACTAGTAACTCAATTCGATTTGTTTTCGGGCTCCAAAGAATTTTTCCAACCAAGGCTTTAGGACTAGTAACTCAATCCACCTAGGGCTCAGGAGTGTTTGTCCAACTAAGGCTCTAGGACTAGTAACTCAACCCAACAACTTTCCATCAGGCTCATGAGTGTTTGTCTAACCAAGGCTCCAGGAACTAATAACTCAACCCACAAATAAAGGAATCATGAGAACCAACCCGAAAACAATCAATGGAAATAAACCCAAAACACCATGGCTATCCAGGAAATGGAAAGGCTAGGAAAACCCACATGCATACACCATGCATGCCAAAACTAGTGAGGAAACCATACATGCAACTCAGTACCTGCACTCAGAACCAGTTGTAGTTGTTGATCCAGATGTCCTCTTGCGTTATCCTGATATTCATTTTCCTTCTTGCTCCAAATCACCAAGTATCCACACTCTCCAAGAGTGCTCCAAGAAAAATCTAAGTATCCAAGGGTATGATAAAGAGAGAGAATAATGAGAGAGCTCCAAAAATGAACTGACCAAGTCTTGCCCACTGATCCTCAGAAGCCTTTTTATAAATGAGGCCTCTGTTTTCTTCATTTTCCATTATTTTCCTTCATTTTCCTCCTCACATGCAACCTGTGACTTTTCACCTTCCTTTTGTCCTAATTTCCATTATTTTCATAGATAAAATTCCAATAAATGTCTCATGCCTTTCCAATGCCTTTGCCATCGGCTTTTGCAATTTCCTTAGCCATAATAAACCGAAGTGAACACCCACTAGGATGTTTTTCCCACCATTCAGCTTGGAATATGTGTCCTATCAACTGTGGTCTTATATCTTTTTTTACATGGGTTTTTTATTAGGGTTATTACAGAACCCTCCCCCTTGGGGGAAAACTGTCTTGTGTGTTCAATCACACCTATAAACCAGAAATTTGTTGAGACCCAAACATACTGCCTATGGAGTTTTATAACACAGCTCGTTGCAGTGTTTACAATGACCATTGTTGAAACATGAAAAACATACCATTTACTGGATCTTTATAACATAGATCATTACGGTATTAACAATAACAACCACATATATTAATACACATTCACTTCAACCAACAAATAACCATATTGTCTATGGAGCTTTAAAAATTTAGCTCAATAAATTATTTACAATAATATAGACATATACACATTTTATCAACCAACAAATAAAAGGATATGATACCTGTATCAATCAATCAAGGGAGTCCAAAGGCTCACACCTCCACCCTCAAAGTAATACTAGAATTCACCTCCTTTCGAGGATATAGATCCACTATCAAAGTCAAAGTTGCATCCAATGTCTAGTGCTGCAATCCTGCGCCACTTGTCCTCTCAGCGAATAGTTACTGGCTCATTGTTCCAGGGCACACTCCAAATATGCTAATGAACAAAAAACATCCATCCCTGACCTTCCCTTCTCTACTACACAATCCCTCGGGAAATCCGATCACCCACTTCCATGCAGTCACACACCTTCCAAGTTCCGTTGACACCCCCATCTCGGGTAGTCCATCCCTTGGCAAGGCTTCCTCGCATTCGAAGATACAAAAACCAAGGCATATACCTGCCTCAAAACCATCATACTAGTCATAGAATGCTCATGGAAATCAAAGGAAACCATTGGGTACCAGTGTTTCACAATGACCCTGCTCTTGAAGTGCTTTACCAACATACCACTGCCTATTTCAATTCCTTTTGTTATTGTTGCTAATGCTTGTAATCAGTTTCAACCACCCAACTAGGCATTTCCATGCTTCCTATACCAAGTATATAATCTCCATTAGAGTCAAAATAAATTGATATAAATTCAAATCATACCTCATTGGTAGCTCATCAACAAGGTACACTTGCAATTATGTTCAGTTCCTGTCACAACAAGTCAAACCAGTTGTTTGATCAAATCATCATGTATAAACATATCACATGTAGTTAGTTCAAAACACAACCATCATAAATTAAAATAATGAATCGCATGAAACCACCATAAACCATAACCATAAATCACAAGTAACCATCATAAGTCAGAATCATAGATCACATGCATAACAAGACTAAAATAAAATACTGAAACTTATCCTTCGTCGTTCCTTTCTTCTGCCTTTGTTCTTTTGTACTCATACCGGATCGGTTGCCACACCTGGCAAGCACCCAGTGCTTCTCCTTAACCATGTATGCATACACACAGTGTACATCACAACACATACACCCAATATGACATACAACACTATACAATACACACACCCACACCGGCATACGACACATACACCTACATCCGGCACATATCATAACACATACACCTACACTCGGTGTACAACACAACACATACACCCACATCCAGTGTACAATATAACAAAATACATATGCCTAAACCGGCATACAACACATACACCTACATCTAGCACATAACATAACACATATACATGCACAGAGTACAACACAACAAATACACATGTCACAATACCACGACTACATAATGCACATGTGTAGTACTACATCCCGAAACACAGCATGTAAGACATGCACACAATACCACATGTATATTAGTACCATATGCAAAACATGTACACAATACCATATGTACACAACACTACCTGCACCATGTGTGCACAACATCACATGTACACGACACCACCAGCACAATATGTACACAATTCCAAATGTACATCGCACCACCTGTACAATGTGTACACAATACCACATGTACACAACACCACATGCACAACATGTACACGACACCACATGTGCACAACACCACATGCATGACATGTACACAACACCAACTGCACACACCACCACTTGTACAACATATACACAACACCACATGTACAACCATGCATACAACACCATATGTACATAGCACCATATGTACATCACGCACACAACACCATATGTACATAGCACTGCATATTCAACATGTACATCGCACCATACGTAGACAACATTGCATATCCAACATGTACATAGCACCACCTATACATAGCACTGCATATGCAATATACACACAACACCATTTATGCAACAGTCATACAACATCATATGTACACAATATTATATATGCAACTTTACACATCACCATAGGTACAGTGACTAAATATACAACATGCACAACATATACACAACAATAGCATTGTACATCCATAGACCACACACTAACCCCACAAGCAACCTTGCTTCTAGTGTCTTTCCACGATCCATGCTTATCCTAGCATGTCGCAGATCACACTACTTTCACTTCACTGATATACCTTCAACATTACCTATCCATAACATAAACATAGGCACAGTACAAGCATATAATATCAATTCATGTCCACATGATACCAACCTCATAGATCTGTCAGAGTTACTCTTCCCACTTGATTCCTTAAGACCAAGAACCTCTTCATGCCATTCACCTGTATAAGAAATCATTCCTCTACAAGAATGATCCTTGACAACCTTATCAGATAGTGACATAGATACATACATAGATACATATATATAATCATTAGCATAGAACAATCATAATCTTTTCATACAATTACATACATATATACATATAAACATTAGCATTAAACACTTATTATCCATGATGACCATGTCATACATGACATACATACATACATATATGCATACATAAGCATCAACATAAAGAAATCATGATCCTGTCAGATAACGGCATACATACATGCATATATACATTATCATAATCATGATCACCACATAATTACCAGATATCATAAGGTCTAGGTTAAGAGAACTCCCTTTATGTGTGCACAACCTGCACACCTTTGAGAACAATAGTTCCCAACATATCCAAGGCATCTAACACCTCAAATCCATTCACTTTACCTTCTTTATTTCCTTTATCATGTCTATATTGCCATCGTCCATTTATCACAGTGGACCCAACTAGTCCAACCAACTTTCATATTCTTACCTTATGTTTCCCTTATACATACACAAGGCTTCATTTCAGTCTTACATTACCTATCAAGTTACATTCAGTCCTTCCCAAGCTCCATTAACTTTCCACTTTCCCAACCAATTCTCAGACTCTCAAACAAAAGGAAAGAACAATAAACCAACAAGAATAAAACCATTAAAACCAAAATCAATACAACACCGCAACAAAGTGACATGATCATGCACTAGACACAATCAAGAATGCAAATCAAGCACAAACAAATCAAAAATGCCAAAAGAACAAGCCTTAGCAATAAAAACCATGACCCAATCCCCATGGTTCCCAATACTTCCAAGGAAAGCTCAGTCTGAGCCTTCTTCAAGATGGAAGTCTCTTTTGCCATACAATTCCCTGCATCATACTGCCATAACCACACAATTTTTAGCGCATAAATAATTATAACAACATACTAGTTATCTTACCTTAATGTGCCAAGCACGTTGCCTTGTAATTTAACACACACATGTCAACCATATGTATCAACATCGAGACAACACTATCAATTCGAAATAAACATTTACCAAGACTAACAACCATGTCAAAATCAACCATCAACTCACATTCATCGGTCATAATACATAATGTTACAACTATCACCTACTTGCACTAAAGTACATATCAACTATCTCAACACATGTGTTAGCAAAACCATCTTAAAACAAAATCATTCTTCATGCAAACTTATAGATTCAAACTAATATCATGCCATTAATCAAACATTCAACAATAGATAGATGAGATAATAGACACCAAACACTCAAACACCAAATAGATGACATAATCAAATATTCAAGCACAAAGTACACGACGTAAGCAACTCATACCTTAATGTATCTTAGGGGAGGCTATCTTGTTTGCGCAATCAATCTAGTTAGCACAATATAACTTCACAACACATAAACTCAACCTAAATAAGGTCATGATATCCATAACAATAACTAGCTAACATGCTCACACCATAACTCATAAAAAAAATTAATTCACGCATAACAATCACATATGCACAGTCAACCTAGATTAGTATGACATAATACCACAAATAAGTTGACTCATACCTGAATTTCATAACCCTAACCATCTTCTTAGGCCAATCCAATTAGCATAATACATATAACATCAATATATTAATGTTATAACCCTAATCATCAAGTTAACTAACATATAACAAAAACAAGTTAACCCATAACATGCTCATCAACAACATGTAAGTTATCTAACATAAAACAACAATAGCAATGCATACCACCATAGGTTGCTATCTTTCATGACTACCTGACACATGTACATATAACCGCACTAATCAACTAGCATCTATAATGTATGTAACCACAACATCAATGGAATGAATGGAATAATCATAACCATAATGCATATAACAATTCTTAACGTACATACCTACATGCCCAACATCCAAACCTATATGACGACATGCTCTTGCCTCGAGGTCCAATGTTGCAACTTCACTTTGATGGTTTACATATCCTGCTCTATCTTAGCCAACACATTAGCATCATAACATACCAATATCATCATAATGACCTTATTCACATCAACCTTTGACCATACCAATGCAAACTTGACCATATGCACCCACTTGACATGTATAACCAATCATGAAGGACCAATGCATGTTCAACATATGACATCACACAAGCAAGCATACACAGATAACACCAAATCATGACCAATATGTAACCTTAACATAATCAAGTGATGCATGTACAATATGTAACAATGTGTATACAAGTGTGCACAAATAATACACAAGCATGAACAACACATAACCAATCATACACTCACGACAACATGTTGATAACCACAACCATCAACACTTCCATGGCGACACCATTGCCACCATGTCCAACACAACATGGATGCAACAAGCACATACACCCTAGGTATGAGAAACACATATGCAACGAATAGAAAATCATGACCAACACACCGCCCATCCAGTCCAAGGGTTGAAGATGCTCTAATACCACTCTGTAACACCCTCTTACCACATCTACCCAAGTAACTGGCCAACCAGGGTAAACATGTGAAAAGAGGCTACTAATATGAGATTCAACCTCCTATATGACCTTAAGGAATTGGAGCCGATGGAAACATGACAAAGAGACCTTACACAACATCAACAAGACCTCCAAGAGGTAACCCAACGTCCCAAACCCTGAACTCTGAGGGGGAACTGATTTTTTACCCTTTTGAGCCTTAGTCATGGGCATGTAAGGGCAAGGGAGCAGCTAGAAGCCTATAGCCATGAGCATGCCAAGGCAAGGTTGCGGCCAGGGCCCCAAAAGGTCAGTTTTGTGCCTGCAACTCCAGGATTTTTGCCACCTTTTTAGCCCCAGAGTTCAGGTCACTGCCCAGAACTTCATGAAACTGTAGGAGATGATAAATAACATTTTTAAAAAGGTACGGAAGCAATCAAATCATTAGGAACTCATCTAGACCCCTTATATCCATGAAAAACCTTTCGTCAAACATGTCACAAACATTACATCTACAAGTTTAAACAACAGATTTAAACATAGGGGTCACTTACTTATCTGAAAATTGCTAAGAAGCATTTCTCCCCTACATCATAAGCTACAATACAATCTATTTGACCATAGATACATTGTGTATTCAATTATAGGTAAAAACATGGATATAACCATACATCATCATTGATCGAATAAATGCTTATAACCAACAGAAATACAATGGATATAACAACAATAAAATCCATACATAAACTAGTACATTTTCATACTGAATACCAGAGGAATAAGCTCTTCATCACTGAATGTAAATACAAACCGGAGATGGGACTTCCACGTTCCACCTGACCATAGATTGGTTGAGCCATGTATCACTTAAGCTAGTCACCCCCGTGCCATATTCCAAGCATGAATGTGGGATATCATCAAACACATCAATAATAATCAATCCAGGGCTTCCAGAGGCCAAACCACCTCAACCTTCTACTAGTGACTCCACCTCATTGTCGAATATCACAACCATCACAGATTGGTCTCTATCAAAGTTGTTCCAGGGCTCCAAATTGTTTGTTCCAACCAGGGCTTCCAGGACTAGTAACTCAACCCTAGCTATTACAGGGCTTCCAAAGCGTTTGTCCAACCGGGGCTTCCAAGACTAGTAACTCAACCCCATTTGTGTTAGCGCAAGGAGTCACTCCTTGAATGCAAAAGGAGTAAGCCTTACACATCATAGTTCATTTCAAATTCTAAAGGGTTGTTTGAGTGGTGGGATGACTTCTCAAATATTTTGAAATGATTTTTTATATTCTATAAAGCTTTCGTGCATTTGGCAAGTTGTGGAAAGTATAAATTGTATGGGTAAATTGGTAGTATAGGGAGCAGAGTGTAACAAATGAAGAAGATGGATAGCTGGTACCTATTCTAGGAAATATTCCTATCCTAAATCAATCACACGGCTATGGTGATGGCTCTTGACACAAACTTTGTGTATGCAAAGTAAACAAGATTCAGAAAGTAGATTGCATCTATAAAGTATTCCACAAATCCTTTATGAATTTTTCACTAACATGTTCTACAACACATATATGATTTGCATAAAACTGAAAGTAGATAATTTACTATTAAATCCTTTAATAGTTTCTCACTCACACCTTACTAGCTGCTGCAACTCATAATTAGAAGAAATTAACAAAGAAAGAATACATACCATACAATAGATGGTTCTTGAGTCACAAAATCCTCCAGCATGAAGTAAAAAGGCTTTTCTTATTATATTCAGTATTCAGGTAGACCAACATCCAACCTGGAAATGGTATTTACATATGGTATATATAGAAAAAGAGAGGCACCGACTCCATCTCTTCTAAAAAGAAGGAGACACTACTCCTAATATTACATAGGTGTCATAAAATATTATAACCATATCCCATCGAAATCTAATATAAAGGACAAACATAGAAGAAGGAAGAGAAGAAATTTGGGCTGAAATGTTGAGTGTGTTGTCATGCTGCCCCTTTTTCTGCTGATTTGTCTACTTGTGTATTTGGTCTTTAAATAACCATGTATCTCCATTTAATAACACCTCCAACAACCTCATAACCACCTTTCACCATCACTTGTTATATCCATTTGTTTATGGGCCCTTATCCTTTCTTAACTGGCTTGGAAAATTTGCTGACAGGTGTCAAAATTCAATTAAAACGGGCGCTACCAGAAATTCTAGAAAAAACCTGTAATTGCACCAAAACCGGAATGCTACCAGAATTTTCAGTAGCACTCTGTTTCTTTTTCAAAAATGCATAGAAAATGTTGAAAAACCTATGCATTCTTAAATTATTTGACATCTAAGTTGTTGTTCAAAATATTGATTGATAAGCAAAAAGGTGTTTGTATCAAAAAACCTTTTTACCTTCCTTCCATGTGGGATGCAACTTTAGCAAGCTTATCCAAGTCTGTCTCGCTGTTAACAGCTTATTTTGATCCGGTTTTTCTTGTGGCTACTTCATTGACAGTGGCTTTCTCATCCTTAGAGCCCTTTTGTATCTTTCTTCTCTTTGAGGGCTCTGAAAGCAGCTTTGAAGTGATTTTATTTTTCTTTTTCTTCATGGATTTTTCAGTCTTTGATCCTTCAGATTTACCTTCTATATCAATGACCTCTCTCTCTAAACTTGGATTGTGTAGAGCTTTGAACTTAACCCTAAAATTTTTGTTGTCTCTGGTATGCATTTTTCTAGTACCAGTAACAGGTTTGGCTTATTATTTCTTCTTCTTACTATTGATTTCATATCCAACATCTTTGAGGAGTTCTTCATCAGATTTTGTAGTTTGATACTCTTTTTGCATCTTCTGTTGAATATCTACTTCTAGAATTTCCGATAGCATCTGCGCTTTTGATTTCTCTATAGTTGCAGACCTTCTTGTTCAGGCTCTGCTGTAGACATTAGGAAAAGGAGGAATGGGGGCACCATTTTCATAGACTTGGGAGTATTTGCTGAGGAGCTCTCTCCTTTTTCCAACTTTCTCTCAGCCTTAACTGAAGAAACCTTTTCTTTACTTCTCTTGAACTTATGGATGTTTTCCTTCTTGGCCTTCCTCTTGGTTCTTTTTGCAGGATGAGGGTGTTATTGTGAAACTGGAGGTGTAGGTGTAGGTTGGTCTGCCCTGTAAAACAAGAAATGGTCCCAGGTTTGACTTATTTTCCTTAACTCTTCTTCAACTAGAACCTTGATGAGAGCTTGATGATACAAGCTATATTATGAAACAACGGTGTGAGTTTGGATCCTTGCTGACATCTTTGTCAGACTCTTCAACAAGAAGTATGGAAGATTTAAGGTCTTCATACCTGCAACATGAAAAAGAAACCTCATATGATAAAGAAACACAATTGTATACCTTCTTTCACAAGTGAGGTATATCTTGATAAGTTTAACAACTTATGCCAGTCATCTCTGAGATAACTTCTTGGAATTCCCTTGGCCCAATTTGTATTTATGTGTGCATTCTTGAGGAAATCATTGAGGTCTCCTCTAGTGATAACCTGACCTTTAAACCACCTCTCTCCTTCTTTTGGAAGGTTAAATGCCTCAACAATTGAGTCTTATGAAACCTGCAATGTAAGACCATAGAATATGGCTTCTTGTCCATTGAAAGTGTTTGCAAACTCTTGAGCTACTCCTAAGTTAGAACTTCCTAACCTGGTGCACAAAAAATACCACCTTTCCTGGATAAACAAGCTTCTCACCTTCAAATTTCCATCCACTATTTCTACACCCTATGGCTCAATTTGTTTTAATTTCCCACCTATTTTAGTCATATTTAGAAATTAATGACTCTGTCTCTTGAAACTGATAGGTGGCAGATCTAGAAGAGTTTCACCTTACAAGTGTTGCTTGTGTTTTCCTCTAAAATCTTGTTTGAAATCTAGACTCCTCCCCAAACTACTACTCTATTAAATTCGATCTCCACCAGCTAGAATCTCAACTGATAATGTTCCTACATTTTTGGTGGTTTTAAAACAACAACCATGGTTCATTGCCCCATGCAAATCAATTTCCATGATGGCAAATATTCTTGACCGTAGTGTGCACCATGTGATGGCCATCATTATCTTCAGTTGGCTGCATAACTTCGTATGGAATGCTATAGATGGCTTGAGGCAAGCGGATCTGTGACTGGCAGTCACCTCTGTTGTCTTGTTGATTATTGGCTGAAATTTTCGGCAACGCTACTATGCGACCAACCAAACAATTATTAAATTAAGTTTGATAATCCACGATCTTCTTCTTTCAAAAAACACGTACCTTGACATGAGATTAACTGACTTGGCTAACAGACAGGACAGGATTAATGGTTGGGTGTATTGCTGTGGGTTGACACTTAAGAATTACACGTATACCATGACTTGACTTAAACTAAACTGACCGTATATGACTCTTATCACAAGCTATAAAGCATTGAAAAATTATTTGAAACATATTTACACTACAACATGTGGCTTCACAAAAAGCGGATGCACTTTTTTGTTTATTTTTAAAAAAAGAGGATGTTACTAGAATTTCCGACAACATCGGAATAAAAGAAAAACAGACAGAAATAGGAATACAACATACTGTCCAAAAAGGTTAAAACAGGCTCTACCAGAAATTTTGGTAGCGACCAATTTTTTTTTGAAATTTTCAAAGTCCAATCCTAAAACAAAAAATTTAAAATAGACTCATGACTTAGCAAAGAACTATGCTAACAAGTTATTTCCAGGCTCCATAATTTTTGTCCAACAAAGGCTCCAGGAATAGTAACTCAACCCACCTAGGGCTCTAGAGCGTTTGTCCAACCAAAGCTCCAAGACTAGTAACTCAACCCACCTAGGGCTCAAGAGTGTTTGTCCAACCAAGGCTCCAAAACTAGTAACTCAACCCAACAGTTGTCTATCGGGCTCAAGAGCATTTGTCTAACCAAGGTTCCAGGAACTAATAAATCAACCCACAACTAAAGGAATCATGAGAACCAACCAGAAAACAATAAATGGAAATAAACCCACAACACCATGGCTATCGAGGAAATGGCAAGGCTAGGAAATTCCACATGCATACACCATGCACGCCAAAAATAGTAAGGAAAACATACATGCAACTCAGTACCTGCACTCAGAACCTGTTGTGGATGTTGATCCCGATGTCCTCTTGCGCTTTCCAGCTCTTCCTTTGCCTTCTTTCTCCAAATCACTAAGTATCCACACTCTCCAAGAGTGCTCCAAGAAAACTCTAAGTATCCAAGAGTATGAGAGAGAGAGAGAATAGCGAGATAACTCCAAAAATGAACTGACCAAGTCTTGCCCACTGATCCTCATAATATTTTTTATAAATGAGGCCTCTAATTTCTTCATTTTCCATTATTTTCCTTCATTTTCCTCCTCACATGCAACCTGTGACCTTTCACCTTCCTTTTCTCCTAATTTCCATTATTTTCATAAATAAATGCCAATAAATGCCTCATGGCTTTACAATTCCTTTGCCATTGCCTTTTCCAATTTCCTTAGCCATAATAAATCAAAGTGAACACCCACTAGGATGTTTTTCCCACCATTCAACTTGGAATACGTGTCTCATCAACCGTGGTCTTATATAATTTTTTACATGGATTTTTTACCAAGGTTGTTACATAACCAAAAGTCCAAAGCTGCAATTGCTGTAGGTTTTGCGAGATAGCTCCGGAGTTGGAGAGTGTTGCTTGAAAAATATTCTTCCAACAATAAAGATCATACCCACGAACCTCAACAGTTCCATAAATTAAATTTTCCAATCCAACAACTACAATTTTTTTCTCCACCCTCCATGACTATGTTGACAGGAAAATATTTCTGGCCAACAGTAGGGGATCTCCCCGGTAGAAAGTCCCAATTAGACCTTGAACCGTTTGGAATAGGGATCCCGTCCGGGGTGTGGGTCCGGCTACCGTTTAAGTCACCTTCCCTTTGGTCTCAAAAGAACTCAATTGAACCTGCGGACACACACTTATTCAAATGATACGAGATACATGATGGATATGTTAAGCATGTATATAACACTATGCGTAGCGAGACAAATAATGAAGCATAAACACCGAAGGAGGTGTTGCCAACAACACATCGTTGGGGTTATGATTGTAGGCTGTTCTAACCACAAAAGAAACAATTATTTATGGTGATATGCCCCTTTACATTCCAGAAAGATAAAACAAATGCTAATAAACAAATTCACTAACTTCCATTAAGAGAGAAAAGTGAACTAAACATCATTAACACAAGTAGAACCATAATGCGTAAATGATGCCATTAAAGGTGCAGCTTCGTTAACCAAAAGATTTTTGAAACTGTATAAGAGATACTCATAGTGTTCACACAGCAAAACAAATCACATCCAAAAGGAGTTTAAACAAGTATCTGTATTCATATGCAAAAGAGTGTTATCTTTTAATACAATGTTGTATGCTCTTGAGTCCCCAAAAAAAGGGTCCCTTACATTTTCCCCAGAGGGACTTTTATAGATCAAAACTTGCCCTTTGGGCTTCCTGACTCTTCGCCTGCCTGACTGTTGAGTTGCCTTGCGACCCGGAAGGGAACTGCAACCTACGACCTGCGACCTGGCTGGGCGACGCTACCTGCGACCTGTTTCCAAATGCTACCAGTGATCTACTACCACTGGGTTATGAAGATGTGCGTGCAATTGTGAGGTCAGGGGCATCAATCTGTTGTCCTTTGAGGAAGTCTTGCCAGGTTTGATACTCTGCTGCTATGGGAGAAACCAGAGGGACCTCTTCTTTCACCGATGCATGCAATCCAAAGTGTTTGGGACTAGAGTTTCCTTCTTCTGCGAAATCAGGTTGGAAAGAGAGGCGAGCTTGGTGTAGATCCAGACTGGCGTGACAAGAAACTGGCCCAGGTTCTCTTGTGAAGCTGCAAGATTGGGAGTGGCAGCAGCTTGCTTGATGGGCTGCAAAAATGACTGGATCTCCTGATCCACCTATTCCCAGGTCTTCCCCTTGTCCAATGCACCCAGCGAAGGAATGTGGTGAAGGATGTGCATCGAATCGATGTCGTTGATCAGGTGTTCGTATGCAGCCATTACCTTGTCTAAGTCCTTGGATAGCTTATCCTTGGACTGCATTTTCATACAGATTTGGACTTTGGCATCTTGCGTGTGAATCCAGTCCTTATTTGGAAAATGTTCAAGAGCCTGAGGGTACCACACTGTCCAGTCCATCATTCTGTCCAAGGCAGCTGAGGCCTCCTTCAGCTGCTCGTGCTTTTGCTTAGTCTCCATTTGGGCTCTCACCAATGGGGCAACTGTTTGTTTTATGGTAAACATTTCCCCATAAACTTGCCTTATGGTAGCCTCTAATATATCGAACTCCCTTTGAACGGCAAGCAGAACTTCATTGACAGGGGGAGTTTTGTTTCGGAGTTGCTGAATCTCCTCTCTCAATGTCGTCTTTTCCTGTTCTACCCTTTTCTCCCACTGCTCTGCTTCATGTAGCCTATTCTGTAGAGAAACGATCTCTCTACTCATTCTGGTCACATTCTCTTCTACGGTCGTAGCGAAGGCTGTGCCAGCCGATGCTATCATCACGGGATTACTCCTAGTATCGAGGACTATGTCTTTTCCGGTTGCAACTGTGGATGCAACGGAAGAATTTTGCGCCAGGCATCTTCTTTTCTCCTATCGGATTTTGAAGGAGAATTGATCGAACGTGAGCCTGGTGAGGTCAAATACCTCCTCCTCTTGCCCCTGGGAGGAACTGAAATCGGAGAGCATGGCTCGTGTACTGACTAGAGGTACCTCAAGGGGAGATACCTTGATGTTCTCTAGCATTTCATCCTCCTCCTCTTTCTTTTTATTTTCTTCCTCTTCTCTTCGTAGGCGTTTGGCTTCTGCCTTTTCATGCTCTCTCTTTTGCCTGAGCTCTGCTTCTACCACTGCTTCTAATTCGGCTTTCCTTTTACGCTCAGCTACTGCAGCTTACTCTGCTTTCTTCTGGTGGTCAGCTTCCACTTTATCTAACTCTTTCTTGAGTTCATGTTCTGCTACAGCCTCCGCCTCTTGTTTCTCATTTTCCTTCTTGGCCTCCTCGGCCTACTTTTTCTTCTGTTCTTACCTTAGGCTCTTCTTGCGCTTATCCTCATCCTCTTTCATTTTCTTTTCTCTCTCCTGCTGGGCTTTGGCCTCTATTTCTTTCTTTTAGGTAGAAGTATTATGCCCTGTACTGGTTCAAGGCTTTTTAGCCAGAGAAGAAGAAGCGCCTCCTAATTCACGGCTCCTGTCTTCCAAGGTTTGGTCATCCGGGTCTTCTTGGCCAGAGTCCACCTCCGGAGCAAGTTGTCGGTCTGCATTGTACCAGTTCCTTCTTTCATCTTCTCCCGAGCATTCTGTGTGCTGATAGTTCCATTTGAACTTAGCCCTCTTGCAATGATCAGGAACTATCCTCTCCGGGTCGAATGTTCGGTATTCTAATGCCCCAAGGCGGTAAAATTTCATCTCTTCTGCCTCTGCCTCTACCTCTCTGAAGTCTTTGACTGTGTATGCGCCGATAGTGAGGGGTATCGTAGGCCATGGCTTCTTCTTACCCTTGGACAAGACCTTGGAGAAACCAGAAGACATTTGGAAACAGACCTCTTGCATGAGCATTCTGTCTATGAAAAAATGAGGCATAGCATGTGGGGCCCTGAACAATCCAAAGACTTGGATGAATGTATACTCAGCGAATGGGAACCAATGCGCCACCTTCCTTAGCATCTCCATGGCTCGCCAAGACATGCAAGGAGCGTCTTGGCCGAACAATTTTCTGTATAGAGCGGGGATGAACACTTGAGAGATCGGCTCTATGTCTTGTTTATACCTGGAATCCCAGAACACCTTGGTTTGTAAGTGGATTGCACAGGTTTGTTTTGGATCCTAGTTATGCACCCATCCCTCAAAGTGCAACCTTAAACAGATGGCATCCAACAAATAAGAGGCCATATAGAATTCAGAAGGCATTCCTTCATCTGGTACCAATGCCGAGGATAAGTTTGTATGAATGGAGGTCATCAATATGCTAGCCCAGTTAAAACGGGTGTCGTGCGCTATGACGTACTCCATGAGAGTCGCCCATGTGTCGTTGAAGGTGGTGGCATCGGGGCGCCCGTACAATCTGCAAAGCATGGCAGCCACTAGTTTATATACTTTCCTAAGGCTCGCCACTGGATATTCCTGGTCCTTTTTTACCTTAAATTTCTAAGGCTCCTCCCACCACTGCTTTATAGTGTCAACTATAGGAACTGCATGGGCGATAGCCCATTCTTCTGTGAAGTCTTCTTCTTGCTCAGGCAAAGAGTAATAAACATGAGTGTCTAAGCCTTTGAGTGTTGTGAAAGCCTTGCCTTCGCTGTCTCTGATTACGAACTTCTTGGGGTCAGTTTTCTATATAATCCAATCTATCATCTCTGGGCATGGGAGTATAGCCGGATGGGCACCTGAAAGATGTAGCTTAGACCTTTTGACCTATAAGTATATCCCCTGATCAGGGAGGTCTTCTAGGAATTCTGTTCTAGCCAACTCTTGGTACACTTGGTACCAACGCATGCTGTCCCCTTTGGAAAATGTGCAAAGGGTATCTCTGTAGATCGGGGGTGGGGACATTGGCATGTCCATCTCTACGTCCTCCACGACCAGGTTCTTGTCTTTTTTCCGAGACACTAGAGGTCCCATGTCACTGGAATCTGAGGGGACAGATATACACTCCAAGTCTGCTTCAAATTCACCTGTCATATTCATGAAAGAATCCCAGAATAAGAAATATGCCATGATGATACAAGACTAGTTACAACTTATCAATTATTTCAACTGGGGATACAAACCGACCTGAATAAGTGGCCTACTGGGTCGCGAGGTCGCAAGTTGCGAGAAAAAGGAAAAGGTGCGACCTTGCGACCTTGCGACTAGGTCACGGGGTCGCGGGGTCGCGGGTTGTGAGAAAACGATGGGGATGCGACCTTGTGACCTTGCGACTAGGTCACAGGGTCGCGGGGTCACAAATTGTGAAAAAATAGCGGAAATGCGACCTTGCGACCTTGTGACTAGGTCGCGAGGTCGCAAGTTGCGCTAGGGCTTGCCGGGGTTTTGGCGCGCGCGGCGTGAAGTTGATTTTGCCTCTAACTTGCAAAACACAAGGCTAAAAGGGTCCAGACATAGCCAGGGGGTAGTTTTTGGAGTAGGGTACAGGCCATGAGAGGCTGGATGAGAAACTGTGATGAGTTGGGCAAGCAGGGTGAAAGCTGGAATCAGAAGAAAAGCCCTAAGTGACAAATGAAAACAATGACTAAGGCAAGGGGAAATTTAAAGGTTGAGGAATGCAGGGATTAGGCAAGAATAACCAAAAAGGAAACAGCAAGAGGAAAACGGCAACTTACCCGGGAAAATTGCGCTCCAGTCGACCTATCAGAGGCGTTTTTTCTATCCGCTGCATGTGCAAAATGCGACCTAGCGACCTCCTATATATAAAAAGGTCACTCGTGCGGGCCATTAATGAGGTCGTAAGGTCGCATGGTGAGGTGATGTGAGAGGGATGCGACCTAGCGACCTTGCGAACTTGCAACCTCAGGGTCACGAGGTCGCAAGGTCGCAGGGTCGTGGTTTTCCACAAATTTGAAGTTTTGCGACTCAGCGACTTAGTCCTCCCGACCCTTTACTTAAATTTTCTTTGTGCTCAAGGGGCTCCAAAAATTTTAAAGTGGGGTTTTTTGGAGGGTGTTGTAGAGGCTAAAATAAATGGTGATTCACTGGTTGAACTCAGAGTCTCTGTTGATGGTTGGCCTTGGAGGGGGAGGGAGGGGCCTTCACTAGCTGTTCTTTTTACCTTAAGGTCGACACTACCTTGCCTTTGACACCTTGCGAGGTTGCTTGGCCTGCTGGCTTGTTTGGGTGTTGGTTAACCGAACCTCATTTCTTCAGGTTTCCGGACCGAAAGGGTCAGAGAACTCTAGGCGGCTACAGGGTCCAGTACGATTATTTTTTCCTCATCGTGTTGCTCCGCTGCCTGCGAACCTCTCGGTCCCGGCGGAGTCACTGCCTAAAAGTCATAAACATTGCTCCGCTGCCAGCGAGCCTGGTTAGTACCCCGGCGGAGTCGTTACATCACCTCTCTGCACAGGAAGCCTTTCTCAATCCTTTACCCTTTATTGGTGTGCTATTGCACTTATTTTGAATGTGCCCAAGTCACCTATTTAAATGTGCTCATGGCACTTATTTGAGATGGGCAATTTTGCCTGGGCGGATGAGGGATCTCGACTTATTTTACTTGTAGAGAGGTTGCTCCTGGTCTGATATGAGGACTTTGGTTTTTCCCGGATGTCCTGACGTCACCCGGAGTTAACTCTATTCCCTTCCGATCTAGTTGTCGTTGTATCACACTTTCTTTTCGCAGACACCCTTTCAAACTTGCTAGGTGGGATCCCCCGGCTTGGTGGCTTGAGCTAGGTCATGTGCTACTTTTGGGTGCCAATTACAAGCAAGATTTTACCACCTCCGTGTATTTCAGGAAAGGCCCCCCATCAGCATAGAACCTATTGCAATGTGCCAATTGCGTGGCTCCGACAAGTCCTTCCGGTTTTTTTTTTTTTTTTTTTTTTTTCACAGAAAGGAACGAAAGCGGAAACTATGGTACAAGAATAAGATAGCCCTCTGAGGGCTGCTAAGTGAAGTAATGTTTGAGTTCATGCCCATTTACTGGGAGGACCTTGACTCTTCCCTCAAGGGTTTGCAGTCTAAACATGTTGGAACCCAATTTCTCCTTAACCTGGAAGGGAACTATCCATAGTGCTTGGAACTTGGAATGTTTTCCCTTTTCTTTGTGAGCTTTATCCCACTTCAGGACTAGGTCTCCTACCTCAAAGTTTTTACTCCCTGCGGATTTTTTATCAAACCATCTCTTGATCCGGCTTTGGTGGATGGCGAACTTTTCCCGTATTTTTTGTCTTTCTTCCTCCAACTTCAGTAGGGTGTCGATCCGGGTCTGCAAGGTGGGGCATGGGGTACCATGACATTCTTGGGACAACTGAAGGGTAGGGAGAGATAAATGGGGAGGAATGACTGCTTATTTTCCATACACAAGAAAATAGGGGGAGGTGCCTAGGGAGGATTTGGGCGTGACACGGTCAGCCCAAAGGGCGTTGTGCCAGTTGCGCTGGTGGAACAGCAGGGTCTTCTTAATGATGCGGATAAGATTTTTACTGGTTGAATCAGCGAACCCATTCCCTTGGGGATAATAATTTGTAGAATGTTTCAGAACAATACCATTTTCCAGAGCAAAGTCATACAATTTAAAAGATTAAAATTAAGTTGCATTATCAAAAACCAAGGAAGTTGGAACGCCAAACCTAGTAATGATGGAATGAGTGGTGAATTCTATTACCTCTTGATCATTGATTTGGCGTAAAGGTGCTGCTTCGACCTACCTGGTGAAATAATCGGTAGCAGTAAGAATATACCGATGTTGCTTGGAGGAGTGAGGTATGATTTCACCAATCACGTCCAAACCCCACTATTGAAAGGGTTCCTCCACTACTACTGATAGTAGGGGAGCGGCTGGCCGCGCTTCCCAGTTTGCGAATTTTTGGCATTGAGTGAATTTCTGGACATATGCATGCGCATCTCTAAAAAGGGTTGGCCAGTAGTATCCTGCGCGCATTATCTTGTGGGCGGTGGTATCGCCTGCAAAATGACCTCCAGCTGGTCTGTCGTGCAGCTCGGTTAAGATTTTATGTGCTTCATCATGTTCCAAGCAGTGTAACAGGACTCCATCGTAATGTTTCTTGAAAATATTACCCTGGATCAGCTGGTATGATGCAGCTTTGAGTCTTATTGTGCATTTCTGTCGGGTAGATAGAGCAGGGTCTAGGATGCCATGGGCTAAATATCCCGAAATTTCAGAGTACCAAGAAGGGCTTCTCTGCTGAGGTGCGTGGTCACTCTGATACATGTCGATTTCCTGTGCCCAACATTCTTCTTCAACTCCATGTGAACTTGTAGCCTCCGCAGCCATTTGGCATAGTCCTTGTCCTTTAACGGTGTGTGTTGGTTTAAACTCTAAGTCATACTCTTGCAGGCACGCCACCCAGTTGCCCCGCCTCTCGCCTAGCTCCTGCTGCACGAATAGTGAGCGGACAGCTGGGTGGGGAACGAAAACCATGACATGGTTTCATAAGATGTAAGGCCTAAAATGCTTGATTGCTTTGTAGACTGCATAGGCTTGCTTTTAGATTTTAGGGTAGTTCAATTCAGCTCCTTGCTAACTAGTACTCATGAAGGATATAGGCCGTTCATCATTGTTGTTGTCTTTCTGCGTGAGGACAGCTACGAGTGATGAGTCTGAAGCGAAAGTATATAGGATAAAGCTTCTGCTAAAATCTGGACTTTGGAGGGATGGTGCTTCGACTATAGCCTGCTTGATTTTGTTGAAGGCCTCCTTCTCCAGCAGATTCCATTTGAAAATCGCATTCTTCTTTATCATCCCCTGCAACGATCTGATTATCTGGGCGAAATCTGATATGAATTTACGCACAAAATTGATTTTCCCCAGGAAAGACTGCATCGCTTTTTTACTGCTAGGGGGTGGAATTTGGGCAATGGCTTTCGCCTGCTTGGGATCTACAATAATTCCCTGCTTAGTTATAATGTGACCCAACAAATTCTCTTCTGCTACGGCGAAAACACTCTTCTTCGGGTTGAGTGAGATCCCGTACTTCCTGCACCTTTTAAAAATTTGCTTGAGGTGGCATAAATGATCACCCCGGTGTTTCGAGAACATAGTGACGTCATCCAAATAGACTACCACACTCTGCCCTATCAAACCATGGAAAGCTATATCCATGGCCTGTTGGAAAGTTGCCCCCGCGTTTATTAATCCAAAAGGCATGCGCCTGAAAGCGAACGTTCCCCATTTGGTCCGAAAGGTGGTTTTCAATCTGTTTGGCTCAGCTACCAGCACCTGGTTGTAACCAGAGAACCCATCCAATAAGGAGAACATCTCGGATTTGGACACAGCTTTCAATATTTGTTCCATAGGTGGCACCGGGTAATTGTCTTTGTTTGAGGCCCGATTTAAATTCCGGAAATCCACGCATAAGCGGATCTCGCCAGACTTCTTCCATACCAAGACCAAATTTGACACCCATGTGGAGTGGCAAAATTTGAAGATGATGCGTGCATCCAAAAGCTTCTTAAGTTCTTTCAGAATCATCAGTTCCAAAGTAGGATACACTTTTCTGAGCTTCTGTTGGAACGGCTTCACGCCTTCCTTCATGGGTATCACGTGCTGAATAATCCGAGTATCATACGTACGTAAATCATCATACGTCCAAGCAAATACGTCTCGATACTTCTGAAATAATTGGGTGAAGGCCTGCGTCTCTTGGTCGGTACAGTCTTTCCCAAGGTTGATGTACTTCAGGTTCTCATCTGATCCCAAGTTCACCTGCCGATGTGCTAAGGTGGAACTTTGTACTTTGGTATTTGGGGGCCCATGGAATCGGCTTTGCAGATCAAAGAGCTTTTCCAGTGACACTATCTCCTTGGGCATGTGGTTCTCCCTGCGTTTATCATGCTCTTCCTGCAATGCTTGATCGTGATCTGCCTCATTTATTGCCGCGTCCTTGAATACTTCAGTGTTGAGCATAAATTCAAGGATCTGTTGATCATCATCAAAAACGCATAAATTAGTAATATTATCTGGCACGGAGGGTCTATACATAACTTCAATAGAAAATCCATCCCTCAAAGGGGTAAATCTAGCGGCAGCATTAGCCAAAGTATCATCTGCTGCATTATACATTCTAAGAACAGATTTGATTCCAAACGCATCGAAAGAAGAAATAAGATGCCATACCTCTTGTTGATAAGCTTTTAAGTGCGGAGACAAACAATGAATGGTATTGCACACCTGCCGAGTGATGATCTCAAAGTATCCAATGACCTGTAAGCATCTTACCTTCAAATCCAGTGCCTTCTTGAGTCCAAGGATTAAAGCTTCATATTCAGTAGTATTGTTGGTGCACTAGAACTCTAGCCGACACGAAATCAAGAACTTGTTCTTTTGAGGGTCCAACAAGATGCAGCCTGCACCAGCTCCATCATGGGTCTTGGAACCATCATAATATAGGGTCCATACGTCATTTTCTGGCTCCTTCGAGGTTGTAGGTTGGGGAAGGATTTCGGTTTGGTGCGAGACGGGAGTGGCTTGGTCTTCTGCGACGAGTGTTAGCTCAGACTGGATCTCGGGGTCTACTGGAGACTGAGGAGGATGGTAGCATCCGAAAATGGCTTCCAAGAAGCACATGCCAAGCTCCTCCTGGGAAAAAATGATGGGTGCGTTAGCAGCATCCAAATCAGTCACAGTATATTTCATATATGGTTCGCTTTCGACCCTGATTTGGTTATTCTGGCCTTAGTAAGGAAGCCACATGTGGGACCAGTCGGTGGAAAAATACCCTTGCAGCTTGCTAGACCAGTCTCTGCTAAGTAATAGATCGTAGGATTTCGGAATGTCAACAACCACAATGTCAATACATTGGTGGACTCTAGAGTCGGACGAAAGATGGATGATGACGTTATTTAGTTCTCCTACGACTGGCACTTGCGATCTGTCAAGTTGGATGATCCTCGCATTAGTTTTCTCTGGGCGGATGTTCAGCTTCTTACAAACAGATAGGGGATGATGTTCGTGGACGCGCCGGAGTAAACTAGACAGTTATGGACGTTGAAGTTAAAAATATCAAAAGATAAGAGGAAAGGAGGAGTAGATCCCCTGGAATTTGCATTGATGGCGTTTACAATAGATTAAACACTCGGACTAGCTTGCGCGGACGTATTGCTCACAGGCTTAGTACTTGAGGTATTGGCGAAGGCTTTAAGAATGAGTTCTCGTTGATTTGTGATGCGGGCAAGCTTGTAGAGGGAGATGTTGGCTCTGGTTTTTTTCATGTCCTCAACAATGTTATAACCAGAATCGGATGGAGGACTAGGCTCGGTAGTGGCTTTTGGGGACCCCACTAGGAGCTTACTCTTTTGATTTTCTCAGGTGGTGTTGTTCGTGGGCTTCTCAGGAACAGCTTGTTGTTCGTTTCCCGAGGGAAGAATCTTCCTTAAGAAAGCCCTTTTTTTCTCCTCAAAGGACTGTTCGGGGACCGGTCCTTTGCTCCTAAGGCTATAATTCCACACAGGTTGGGCCTTGGGATTGTCTTCCATGTTGATATCAGTGACAGTAAGATTTTTTTCCCTGCGGATTATGTCAAACACAAGAACAGAGGACCGTGGTTCTTCATCCGGGGGAAAATATTCATCGTGGTCAGGAACATCATCCTCCCCCACATCCCCTGGGGTTTGATCATCCAGAAGCTGGTTTACTACTGCAGTCATGCTGTCAATCCATTGTGGGCATGTTTTTTCAGAGTGGGCAGCCTAGTGGAAAGAACAAAAGTTATCTTTTCCTATTTCTTCCACGTTGAGAACAGTGTTCGAGTTAGATGGAGGTCGGTTGGTGTTGGGGTTGCTTTTTCTGAAAAAGGGTTTGGGTGCCTTAGTGCTAGTCGTGGATTCTATACCCTTTCTCTTCAGGTCAGAAACTTCATTTGTCAATAGCTTGAGGGTCTTTGCTATACTCTCGAGGTCAAAAGCATCCTTATCCTTATCCGGAGTTTTGGGTGTGGAGGACTGACCTTTCTTCACGATTGGTTTGTGGTCATCTCTTCCTTCGTGATCGATTGCTCCTATAGAAATCATGTATTTTTCTACAGTGAGGGCGGCCACGTAATTTTCCGCAAGGGTGGCGCGGGCTTCACATTTCACGAAGACGGCAATATCCCTAGGGAGAGCTTTCGTATAGTAGTCTATGGTGATAGAGTCATCCAACGCCAGGTTGGGGGGAAACTTTTGCAGTATGGTAGCAAAGCGCTGATTGAATTCTCTAACCTTCTCTTTCTTATGGCACTTAATGGTGCTTAACTCCATGAGGAGCATGGAAGGGGTTTTGTCCTCTGAGAATTTCTGCAAGAACACGCGACGGAATTGATCCCATGAGGTAATGGAGGCACTTGGGAGGGAGTGGTACCAGGTGGTAGCTTTGTTTTCAAGAGTATGCGGGAACAGGCGGCAAGCTACGTCATTCATTTGAACCCTCATGATCTATAGGGAGAGATAGAAATTGCTTATATGATCCTCGGCCAAGGTGCCTTTCTCGGGATCAAATTTGGGGAGATGCTTCTCAAGGTGCCTAGGCATGTCGTGGAGGGGGCCCAAAAGATCTAATGGGGACTGGGCCATCCAGGTAAGTGGTCTCACCCTCCTAGCATGCTCGTGGTGCCTGATCTCAAACTCAGATTCACTCCCCGTACCTGACACCAATGCTTCTCCCTCATGGCGAGAGTGTTCATCTTGATATCCCTCACGATTGCCCATGTCTCTGAGATATCCCCAATTGTAGACAAGCGGCCTGTTTGGGTTTGGGCGGTGGTAGTTGGCACATTGTCCTTGGCCACGGCCTCTATCTCCTCTACATCCAGTCCCGTGGCCTCTATTCCCCTCACCTTCATTTCTGCGGGCTCTATTTCCCTCGCCTTCATTTCTACGGGCTCTATTTCCCTCACCTTCATTCCTGCGGGCTCTATTTCCCTCTCCTTCATTCCCTCGGCCTCTACCTCCATCGCCTTCCCCAGGTGGGGGGTGTGCCTGGTGGTTGTTCTATTGGGCTTGGTTAGGCTGAGGGTCAGGGAAGGGTTCATTCATGCCAAATTCCTCCTCTTCGCCCACTTAGAGCTCGGGAATCGGTTCGTTACCCTGAACAACAGTGGCGAGGTCTTCAACCATGAGATTCACCAACTGGGGTATGGAACTCACTAGGGCACCATTACGAGTGATGTTTTCAGCAGGGGTCCTAGTATGGGTCAAGAAATTCATGATTGGGGCATATCGCAAATCCCTGATGAGATTGCGGGCAACTGGGCGCAAGGCTCTCAATTGCTCTGTGGTAATTTCATAATATGGAACCTCCTCCCCTGGAATATCTTCCAATGGGGGAGGGGTAGTATCATCGTTTATGACCTCCCCATGGGGATTTTGTGATGGAATGTTGGTTGTATGCTGGGAGGATGCCATTCAGGCCCTCTTTCTAGCACCAATTCTGTTGACGGGAAAATCTGTCCGGCCAAAAGTAGGGGATCTCCCCGGTAGAAAGTCCCAATTAGA
The DNA here is from genome assembly GCA_034641835.2 of Pinus albicaulis. Taxonomy (NCBI): domain Eukaryota; kingdom Viridiplantae; phylum Streptophyta; class Pinopsida; order Pinales; family Pinaceae; genus Pinus; species Pinus albicaulis. The sequence goes on from CM076572.1 coordinate 552,536,295, forward strand.
CCTTGAACCGTTTGGAATAGGGATCCCGTCCGGGGTGTGGGTCTAGCTACCACTTAAGTCACCTTCCCTTTGGTCTCAAAAGAACTCAATTGAACCTGCGCACACACACTTATTCAAATGATACGACATACATGATGGATACGATAAGCATGTATATAACACTATGTGTAGCAAGACAAATAATGAAGCATAAACGCTGAAGGAGGTGTTGGCAACAACACATCGTTGGGGTTATGCTTGTAGGCTGTTCTAACCACAAAAGAAACAATTCTTTATGGTGAGATGCCCCTTTACATTCCAGAAAGATAAAACAAATGCTAATAAACAAAGTCACTAACATCCATTAAGAGAGCAAAGTGAACTAAACATCATTAACACAAGTACAGAGAACCATAATGTGTAAATGATGCCATTAAAGGTGCAGCTTCGTTAACCAAAATATTTTCGAAACTGTATAAGAGATACTCATAGTGTTCGCACAGCAAAACACATCACATCCAAAAGGAGTTTAAACAAGTATATGTATTCATATGCAAAAGAGTGTTATCTTTCAATACAATGTTGTATGCTCTTGAGTCCCAAAAAAAAAAGGTCCCTTACATTTTCCCCGGAGAGAGTTTTATAGATCAAAACTTGCCCTTTGGGCTTCCTGACTCTTCGACTGCCTGACTGTTGAGTTGCCTTGCGACCCAGAAGGGAACTGCGACCTGCGACCTGGCTAGGCAGTGCGACCTGCGACCTGCGACCTGGCTGAGCGGCGCGACCTGCGACCTGTTTCCAAATGCTACCAGCGATCTACTGCCACTGGGTTATGAAGATGTGTGCAAAATTGTGAGGTCAGGGGCATCAATCTGCTGTCCTTTGAGGAAGTCTTGCCAGGTCTGATACTCTGCTTCTATGGGAGAAACCAAAGAGACCTCTTCTTTCAACCGATGCATGCACTCCAAAGCATTTGGGACTAGAGTTTCCTTCTTCTGCAAAATCAGGTTGGAAAGAGAGGCGAGTTGGTGTAGATCCAGACTGGTGTGACAAGAAACTGGCCCAGGTTCTCTCGTGACGCTGCAAGATCGGGAGTGGTAGCAGCTTGCTTGATGGGCTGCAAAAATGACTGGATCTCCTGATCCACCTGTTCCCAGGTCTTCCCCTCGTCCAATGCACTCGGCGAAGGAATGTGGTGAAGGATGTGCATTGAATCGATGTCGTTGATCAGGTGTTCGTATGCAACCATTACCTTGTCTAAGTCCTTGGATAGCTTATCCTTGGACTTCATTTTCATACGGATTTGGACTTTGGCATCTTGCGTGTGAATCCAGTCCTTCTTTGGAAAATTTTCAAGAGCCTGAGGGTACAGCACTGTCCAGTCCATCATTCTGTCCAAGGCAGCTGAGGCCTCCTTCAGCTGCTCATGCTTTTTCTTAGTCTCTGTTTGGGCTCTCACTAATGGGGCGACTGTTTGTTTTATGGTAAACATTTCCCCATAAACTTGCCTTATGGTAGCCTCTAATATATCGAACTCCCTTTGAACAGTAAGCGGAACTTCATTTACAGGGGGAGTTTTGTTTCGGAGTTGCTGAATCTCCTCTCTCAATGTCGTATTTTCCTATTCTCCCCTTTTCTCCCGCTGCTCTGCTTCATGTAGCCTATTCTGTAGAGAAACAATCTCTCTACTCATTCTAGTCACATTCTCTTCTATGGCCACAGCGAAGGTGTGCCAGCCGATGCTATCATCACGGGATTAGTCCTAGTATCGAGGACTATGTCTTTTCTGGTTGCGACTGTGGATGCGGCGAGAGAATTTTGCGCCAGGCATCTTCTTTTCTCCTATCGGATTTTGAAGGAGAATTGATCAAACATGAGCCTGGTGAGGTCGAATACCTCCTCCTCTTGCCCCTGGGAGGAACTGACATCGGAGAGCGTGGCTCGTGTACTGACTAGAGGTACCTCGAGGGGAGATACCTCAATGTTCACTAGCATTTCGTCCTCCTCCTCTTTCTTTTTCTTTTCTTCCTCTTCTCTTCATAGGCGTTCGGCTTCTGCCTTTTCATGCTCTCTCTTCCGCCTGAGCTCTGCTTCTGCCGCTGCTTCTAATTCGGCTTTCCTCTTCTGTTCAAAATTTAACACGCTTGCCTCTGCTTTGCCCCACCACAACGATCGGCTTCCTTTGTCTATTTCTGCAAGTTCCTATTCACATTGCGACCTCGCCTCTTGTTTCTTCTTTTCCTTCTTGGCCTCCTCGAAAGCTTGCTTTTCTTATGTTACGACCTTAGGCAATTCCATTATCCTCGTCCTCTTTCATTTTCTTCCTCTCTGTGGCTTTAGCCTCTATTTACTACAGTGGGTAGAAATGCCTTGCTGTCGGATTTCGAGGATTTTTGTAAAAAAAAGAAGAAGAAGCGCCTCCTAATTCACGGCTCCTGTCTTCCAAGGTTTGGTCATCCGGGTCTTCTTGGCCAGAGTCTGCCTCCGGAGCAAGTTTTCAGTCTGCATTGTACCATTTCCTTCTTTCATCTTCTCCCGGGCGTTCTGTGTGCTGATAGTTCCATTTGAACTTGGCCCTCTTGCAATGATCAGGAACTATCCTCTCCGGGTCGTATGTTCGGTATTATAATGCCCCAAGGCGGTAACCTTTCATCTCTTCTGCCTCTACCTCTACTTCTCTGAAGTCTTTGACTGTGTATGCGCCAATAGTGAGGGGTAGCGTAGGCCATGGCTTCTTCTTACCCTTGGACAGGACCCTGGAGAAACTGGAAGACATTTGGAAACAGACCTCTTGCATGAGCATTCTGTCTGTGACAAAACGAGGCATAGCATGTGGGGCCCTGAACGAGCCAAAGACTCGGACGAATGTATACTCGGCGAATGGGAACCAATGCGCCACCTTGCTTAGCATCTCCATGGCTCTCCAAGACATGCAAGGAGCATCTTGGCCGAACAATTTTCTGTATAGAGCGGGGATGAACACTTGAGAGATCGGCTCTATGTCTTGTTTATACCTGGAATCCCAGAACACCTTGGTTTGTGAGTGGATTGCACGGGTTTGTTTTGGATCCCAGCTATGCACCCATCCCTCAAAGTGCAACCTTGAAAAGACGACATCCAACAAATAAGAGGCCATATAGAATTCAGAAGGCATTCCTTCATCTAGTACCAATGTCGAGGATAAGTTTGAAAGAATGGAGGTCATCAATATGCTAGCCCAGTTAAAACGGGTGCTGTGCGCTGTGACGTACTCCATGAGAGTCGCCCATGTGTCGTTGAAGGTGGTGGCATCGGGGCACCCATACAATCTGCAAAGCATGGCAGCCACTAGTTTATATACTTTCCTAAGGCTCGCCACTGGATATTCCTGGTCCTTTTTTACCTTAAATTTCTCGGGCTCCTCCCACCACTACTTTATAGTGTCAACTATAGGAACTGCATGGGTGATAGCCCATTTTTCTATGAAGTCTTCTTCTCACTCAGGAAAAGAGTAATAAACATGAGCATCTGAGCCTTTGAGTGTTGTGAAAGCCTTGCCTTCATTGTCTCTAATTACGAACTTCTTGGGGTCAGTTTTCTGTATAATCCAATCTATCATCTCTGGGCATGGGAGTATAGCCGGATGGGCACCTGCAAGATGTAGCTTAGACCTTTTGACCTGTAATTATATCTCCCGATCAGGGAGGTATTCTAGGAATTCTGTTCTAGCGAACTCCTCGTACACTTGGTACCAACGCATGTTGTCCCCTTTGGCAAATGTGTAAAGGGTATCTCTGTATATCGGGGGTGGGGACATTGGCATGTCCATCTCTACGTCCTCCACTGCTAGGTTCTTGTCTTTTTTCCGAGATACTGGAGGTCCCATGTCGCTAGAATTTGAGGGCACAGATATACACTCCAAGTCTGCTTCAAATTCACCTGTCATATTCATGAAAGAATCCCATGATAAGAAATATGCCATGATGATACAAGACTGTTACAGCTTATCAATTATTTCAACTGGGGACACAGGCTGAGCTGAATAAGTGGCCTACTGGGTCGCGGGGTCGCAATTTGCGAGAAAATGGAAAAGGTACGACCTTGCGACCTTGCGACTAGGTCGTGGGGTCGCAGGGTCGCGGGTTGTGAGAAAAGGACGGGGATGCGACCTTGCAACCTTGCGACTAGGTCGCGGGGTCGCAAATTGTGGAAAAATAGCGAAAATGTGACCTTGCGACCTTGTGACTAGGTCGTGGGGTCGCAAGTTGCAAGAAAATGGCGGAAATGTGACCTTGCAACCTTGCGACTAGGTCGCGGGGTCGCAAGTCGCGCTAGGGCTTGCCAGGGTTTTGGCGCGTGTGGCGTGAAGTTTATTTTGCCTCTAACTTGCAAAAAACAAGGCTAAAAGGGTCCAGACAGAGCCAGAGGATAGTTTTTGGAGCATGGTACAGGCCAGGAGAGGCTAGATGAGAAACTGTGATGAGTTGGGCAAGCAGGGTGAAAGCTGGAATCAGAAGAAAAGCCCTAAGTGACAAATGAAAACAATGACCAAGGCAAGGGGAAATTCAAAGGCTGAGGAATGCAGGGATTAGGCAAGAATAACCAAAAAGGAAACAGCAGGAGGAAAACGACAACTTACCCAAGAAAATCATGCTCTAGTCGACCTGTCAGAGGCATTTTTTCTATCCGCTGCATGTGCAAAATGCGACTTAGCAACCTCCTATATATAAAAGGTTCGCACGTGCGAGCCATTAATGAGGTCACGAGGTCGCATGGTGAGGTGATGTGAGAGGGATGCGACCTAGCGACCTTGCGACCTCAGGGTCGCGGGGTCACAAAGTCGCGGTTTTCCACAAATTTGAAGTTTTGCGACTCTGCGACTTAGTCCTCCCGACCCTTTACTTAACTTTTCTTTGTGCTCAAGGGGCTCCAAAAATTTTAAAGTGGGGTTTTTTGGAGGGTGTTGTAGAGGCTACAACAGACTAGCAAATTAAATGCATGCATAGGTGTTCATTCTTCACCAATTAATATCCATCTCGCTACCTCTCAGCATAATTTACTTGGCCCTAACCATTACCTCCCATAATGAGTAGAAACCTTCCTTCAAGTACACAAATTGGTTGAATGTACCTTCCCCAAACCTCACACGAACCATATTTGTTATGTTGCAAAATATTTCAATTTACCTTGCTCCCCTTTATTAATGTGGTGTATATGTATGCATGTAAATTTTCAAGTGAAGGATAACCTTCTTTCTCTTCCAATTGCTTTGGCTTTCATCCCAAATTCAAGTGAGACACCCTATCTTTGCATCGTCCGCAAACATAATGGAAAAAAAGTGTTAAAAATATAAATAAATATTATTATATAAAAAGTATTTTTAAATATTGAATAGAATGTTATTTATAATTTTAAAAGAAGGAAAATGTTAGCAAAAATATATATATATTATAAAACATAATTTTTAAATATTAAATAGAGTATATAATGAAAAGGAAAAATTGCGTGTGACAACCCTATCATTCACAATCAAAATTAATTGATTCCTAGTCACCAATAAGGAATACCACTATAATAAAAGTAATGTTCCGAATGATTTGCAAATAGAATATTATTAATTTAATATTCTTAATAGAACATTTTATAATTTACAAGTGTCTGATGGTTAATATAACTTAACATACATAAAGTTTATTATAATATATAATTTGTAACCCTACATTAGGGTTAAAGAGCAATAAGTTTGATTTAAAGTGTCAAAACGATTATAATAATATATTTCTCAATATATTATTTTATAATATATATCTACGGTTAACATAATTTAATATTCACAACATTTTTAATATAATTTATATCTATTGGTTAGGAATAAAGCATGAGACACAGCATAATATTTTTCTAATATAATATTTTATAATTTATAATTATATTACAGTTAATTTTATCTAACATATAAAACATTTATTATAATATATAAGTTATACTTATAAATTAGGGTTAAAGTACTATAAATTAGGTTTAAAGCATCAACATAGGCTAGAGGCGAAAGTAATATGCATAGTTAAGCTCGAAAGGATACATAGAATGGACAGAGTTTGTAGGTCCTCGGGAGGAAAGGATTGCACAGACAAAAGTTCAGTAGCAATCAACCATTTTTTTAATCACCATGTTTTTACCCTCCCTTTAGACTTCCTCTTCCAGATCTTTGAGCATATTTGGAATAGGAAGGGTTAAGTTTTGGGCATATTTGTGGAATGATTTTTTGAGTTTAGTTTGTGTGTGCATTGTTTCACTTTACCTAATACATTAACTTCAATATTGCATCATAAGTAATGGTTTTTTTTTTTTGGACCACACATTTAGGCTCATAATCAGGTTTTGAATCATTGATGCTTGTGTTTGCATTCAAGGTGATAACGATTAATTCAGTAGTGTTACTGACATATGAAAAATGTTACTAAAATGTGAAAAAAATTAAGGTTAAACATTTTAATATTTTTATATGCTTTTATAATTGATTTAGTTCCGCATTGTAATATGCAAAAAAATTATAAATTTAAATATAAAATTCAAGAGTGAGAATATTATTTTATAAATGTTTTTTTTTACAAAAACAAGTAATTATGGCATTAAATTTTCTCCCAATGCTTGGGAAAATCTTACATTTGGTTCCAAGATATAAGATATTCAATAGAGAATAGAAGAGGAAATTCAAAAACTTCATCTGACATACTACCTCGTACATACATAATGTTAACAATGCTACAATTATAGGCATGACAAAACTGGCACAACAAAACACTCTTACAAAATGCGATCATAAGTCATAGAGGAGGATCGATTGACATATTATCTAAAGGGCCACCGAGAGCGTTGTTGGTTGTGTTGTGATGTTCTTCATAGTTCCTCTAAGATTGAAATTCTACAAGTTGATGACGAATAATGTTGAGCTCGTCTTCAAGGTGATTTACTTTTGTCTAGAGTTTTTCCATTTTTTATATCAGAAAGAGGATAATAGTGGGTTGTTGGAAAACCTGCCGACGAAGTTCATCATTCTCGACTTGACAACCATCGAGGGGATGAGGACAAATATTGCAATGGATTATGCGACTCGAGGTAGAATAATTATAGTCATTTTTCTCCACCAGAGACATAAATCGAGCGTTGGAACATGTTTTCAAATATAGAGAGCTACTGAATATTACATATAGGGATCCAAATAATCCTGGAGATAGGGGAGAGGTTTGAGAAGGGGAGCAATGAACATAAGGAGATGACCTGAAATCTCCCAGCATAGGGAAAGAGACAAGATGGAAGAGAGGAAGGCTGTTGTCCAACCCAGAAAAAAAAGTAGTACAGAATTAAGGGCACCAAAGAAGTTTGGTTTTATCCAAGAGAAGATGTACCTGTAAAAAATTCTCAAGACTTGGGCTGCATGGAGCTACACCAATAAATATGACTCAAACATAAGACCTCCTCTTTCTGCAGAAAAGGTTACAGGAAGCGCACAAGGTGGCGTAGAGGCCCCGAATTCAAAGGCAAGAACTTCAACACCAACTGGAAAAAATTCCAACCTGGCTGCTTGAGATTTCAAGAAAGCCACTAACGCACTATAGGGGAACAATTCCCAACATCTTATTGTCCAGAAGAAGGAAACGAAGCCAAGAAAGGACAGGAGAATTCTTGGGCATATGCTTTGAATGAGATAAGCCATAAAACATTCCCAACAATGAGTAGGAAGCTAACAGGATTGGAAGAATTCTCAACATCTATGGAGTTTACAAGGGTGTGGGAATCCCACCAGCTAGCAGAAAGGATGTCTTGATTCTCAAGGGCACACCCTCAGATCAAAACTTGTCACCTTATCATATTATTAGCCGCCATAAACGTAACTTTAGACTAGTGAATTCCCACGCTTCTGGGAGTGTATTAGTCATGAAAGTCATTAACGCTCCCCACCTTGTATTTTTCAAGTATTTGGTATGAAGGTGGAGGAGGAAATTAAGGATTTTTCGACTTCTTTAGACGCCACATAGAAGGATTAAGTGGGCGTATGGCCTGCACACCCACAAACCACCACCTCAAACTTAATGATGAGACATTGATGCCATATGTGATGCAAATATTTGCATATATATGGGGAGGATACTGAGGACATAGAGAGGAGGGATTTCAAAATATTCAAAAAACAATTTTCATGGTGTATATGTCTAACTAGAAAAATAATGGGAGAGGGACATTTATTTGGAGTGGAATTCTTCATGGGATAACTTTCCAACCTGACATGCCATTGATCTCATGCTGACCTGGTGATTAGTCTGTGTATACGCCTCTTTGTTTTGGCTTTTCAAAATGTCGTAATAAGCTTTTTGAGAGAAATATTTTAAGGTACTATTGATTCTGCTAAGAAGGAGGGATAAATGGTCGTTCTTAAAGAGATAACCCTTTTGAAGGTGTTGAATAGTGATAAGGGAATGCCCCATGATCACTGACGAATAAAAAACTCGATTTTTAGCTAATTGAAGACCAAGAATAAGCCCATACATTTTTCCGAGATTGTTCATTTTTTGGCCTAGCCCCAATCCTAGATCCATCTTAGCTATAGATCTATCAAGCCTAGAGAGGGATCAAATCTTTCCTCAAATTTTGCACTAAAAAAAAGGTTTGCACCTCGACATATTTGATCCCTCTCGACACTTGATAGATTTAGAGTTAAGATGGATCTAGGTTGGTTGTAACGTATATTGTTAATGTTTTATGTTTTATTTTTTCGTTGTTTCCTTTATTTTTATTTATTAATTATTATTATATGTGATATATTGCAGTTATTATTTATTTATAATATAAAAAGTTACTATGAAGGTGATATGTAATATATATAAGATTTTGTTGGGTAAAGTTTAATTTTTTTTAGGGCTTTCCTTAAATTCATGGAGCACTTGGAGGTAGTGGTTGGACATGCGGTTGCACCCAAAGAAACCATATTAAATGGTTTCATGACCCATGTGCACATAAGTGTATCAAACCCCACCCCCATGCCCTCCTTTAAAAACAGGGTCATAGGATCTTCGCTCGAGTTTTTTGGTGAACAATTCGTTTTCCTAGCTGCGTTGGTTCAAGTCTTTAGAGACATGTCATAACTAGCCCGTTAGTTGCATTTATGAAATTGTATTTGGCATAATAGTGGCAGCCAATCTCTCAAAGTCACCCATTCTCTGGAAATTCACATTCCAATAATAAAAAAAAGCAATAACAACATATGGATTTTGATTTTAATGTTTTCATATACTTAATATTCAACAATAATATGAGGTCTTCCATTTCTTTTGGATGATTAATTAGCCATCGATGATTCTCCCTTATGTAGCTACTTCTTTAAATCTAGATGCATGAGTATGTTTTCCCCTTTTTCTATGTCTAGTGTATAATCTTGATCACTTTACTTAGATCATTATTTAATCTCATTTAACTTTAATTGCTTTTCCTATATCATTATTTAATCTTATTTAGCTTCATTAAGTTCTTTAATTAAACATTACCTCTTTGGCTATATCAATCTCAACATGCATGCTTGAATTTGATCCCTTGGTCAATTATATCTTTTTGAAGTATATATTGTTCTCAAATTCATTTAAGGGTACACATATGATTGGTAAGGTATTTGTATTTTAAATGTGTTTTCATTTTCACCTAATGTGTGAGTGACATAGATCAATCCATGAATATTTCCCTTATATATGGAAAATTGATAAAATAAAAGCTCTAATTCAAGATATAAAAAAACCCATGAATCTTGTTATAACATAGCAAGAAAAGTCTTCATTTGACTTGTGCCTTAGTCAAATGGAGAAATTCAATTTTCCACATCAACAGGAGGACTAAGATTGCAGTTAGTTATAGTGACATGGCCTTGTCTCCTAGTTAAGTCGGTAAATTTTAGTTATAGGCTAGAAGTAGAGTTGTGCATGGGTTGATTGCTAAAATTTAGCAATATGGTGGAGTTATTGTTACTTAAACTCAATTAATTGAGCTCTAGTCTTTAGTGGAGTCAATAGGAGTTTAGTTGAGTAGTTATAAAAAATTTTAACTCACTAATCTCTCAGTTAACTGATCAATTTACTAAAAATAAAACCATTCATGCATGGAATTCAAATTTCCTAGTTGGAGTGGAGGAAAAGGCACATTGTAATTATCAATTGTATACTATTTGAGTGTACAGTGTTTTTTCATTAAGCAAGTGGTCAATTCCTCTAGCAATTGTGCAAGGAAATAAGGATTTTCCCTATTATTTAGGAGCTAATTTCCTCTAGGATTGTGCAAGGAAATAGGAGGAAGGTTGAGGCTTGAATTGTCTAAGTGTTAGTTAGAGAAGGAGATCAAAATTGCAGTGCAGTGTGTGCTTCAGGATCGAAGCAAGACATTGTAATTGATCCATATTCTCATATGAATTAATGGGAAGTAGCAGAGGGGTTTTTTCTAGTTGGGTTCCCCTCTAAAATCATTGTGTTCCTCATGTTTTGATGGTTGCATGTTATTACATGTGTTTCTATCGTGTGTTTTCCTTTTTGTAGAATAGCAGAAGAAATTTATATCTCTTCATTTTAGCTCGATGTCATTAGAAATAGTAAGTTTCTTAAAATTTCTACTTGGTATCAAAGCTACAAAATACTACATAAAACCTTGTTCTAGATCTTCTCTCAGAGAAATTTCAATTTGCAGAGTTTTTGGTGCAAATTATCTTCAATGCAATAAAAATGTCTTTCAATTGATTGAGGCTTGAGTATGCATTGGAGGACACCTCGAATTTTTGTGCTTGGAAAGATAGGATGGAAGTTGTCTTGGATGATAATGGAGTATGGGAATACACACAAACTGATATTCCAAAACCAACAACATCATATGCACAAGCACTTTCTCAATGGAAGAAAGACACAACAAAAGGAAAGAGGATTATTTTGGAGGGTGGAGGAGACTCCTTTTGAAATGTGAAAAAATTTCATAGATCTATTCCAAATTAGCAGTGATGCCAAGAAATTTGCATTGAGAGATAAACTCAGGAATATTCGAATGCAAAAAAATGAAACCATTCCACAATATCTATCTAGATTCACTCAGGCTCAAGATGAACTTGGAGGAGTAGGAGAAAATGCGCCATCATCTGAACTTCTGAGCTTAACACTCCTTGGCCTTCTAAAATCCTAGCACAATTATCAAGATTCAGTTAATGGAAGTGACAAGCTACCAGAATGGGAGAGAATTTGGGCTAATTTGATGCAAGAGGATATCAGAAGAAACACTAGAGATGGTGTCATAGTTAGAGTTGAGGAGAAAGAAAACTTTGCCTTAGCAGGAAAGGGAAAGAAATCCAAAGGAAAGAAGGCCCAAGACAAACTAGAATCAAACCAGAACCAAGGAAAGAAGAAGGAACTCAAAAAAATTAAATGTTTTCACTACCATAAATATGGACATTGTGCAACCAAGTGTCTACACAAGAAATTGGGAAGAACCCTGCAGGAGGAGCAGGAGGAGATGCTCTTGCATCACAATTCAAATTGGATTTCACCCTCATTGCATGCATGGAAAGTATTGTATGAAGCAATGTATGGTACTTGGACTATGGAGCCTCATTTCATATGATAGTATCTAAGGATTTCTTCAGCAACCTGGAGGAGAAGGACCTACAATTACATAGAGAACTTGGAAACGATGGGTTGTATAGTACTAAAGGGATTTTTCAATGCTCCCATCTTCAACTAAAAAATGTAATGTATGTGCCTGGGCTGAAGAAAAAAATGATTTATGTAGTTGTATTGGAGGATAAAGGTTATGATGTGGTGTTCAGTAAGGGGAAATATTATTTGAAGAATGTTGTTATTTGAAAAGTAAAACAAATTGATGCTAGAGTGAAAAATCCTTTCAAGATATAGATGGATGCATGTGCTGCATTGAGCAATAAAGTAAAACATGTTTGGAGTCGAGATGTTGGATAACTCTAGCATAGGTGCATGGTTCACCTACACCATGGAGCTATAAAATGATGCATCAGATCACCACGAGACTTCCAAAATGCACCCTTGACCAACATGATGTTTGCAATGGATGCACTCTTGGAAAATATGTCAACGCATCCTTACAAGGATGAGATTGCAGAGCTAGAGAAATTTTGGAGCGAGTCCACTCTAATGTGTGTGGGCCATTTTCTACAGTCTCAGTTGCAAAACACGAGTATTATGTAATTTTCATGGATGACTTTTCCCACAAGTTCTAGATCTATTTTATGAAGAAGAAAGATGAAGCGTTTGAAAAATTTGTTGAATTCAAAGCACTGGTTGAAATGAGACTGGTCAGAAAATTAAATCCTTGAGAAGTGATAATGGGGGATAATTTGTGTCTAATGCTTTCAAATATTTTTGTGCCAAGGAAGGCATTAGAAGAGAACTAATTTCACCCCACAACCCATAAAAAATGGGGCGGCACAGAGGAAAAATAGAATCATTGTAGGGGTTGAAAGAGCCATGTTGCATGATTAGGGACTGCCATTATATCCATGGGAAAAAGCATGCAATGCAACAATTTACTTGCAAAACCAAAGCCCTCACAAAATACTTGGCATGATCACACTCGAAGAAGATTTCTCTGTGGAGGAAGCCAGATGTATCCCATTTTCAAATCTTTGGAGCTACATTCTATTGTCATGTCTCCAAGGATAGCAGGAAAAATTTGGAGCCTACAACTAAGATGGGATCTTTGTAGGATACACAGAGACACCTCATAACTATCATGTGTATTTTCTTTCCCTCATTCAGGATGACAATGATGAGGAGGGATGTTAGATTTGATGAGGAGAATGTTATGAAAAGCTCTTTAGAGCGAGAGATGAGTATTTCACTAGAGGAGGAGCTTCTAGATCTAAAGGATGAGCCTTAGTTATAGCCTCGGGATGTTATGGAGCAACCACATGTGAAGGCGCAGAAATGCGGCATAGTGGAGGCACCCACTCAACCAAAATATTCCAGTGAGGGAAGGAAGATAGCTAAAGAGGCTAACAGGTTGGTGTAGGATGCACATGAGCATTTGGGATTTCCTACATACTTGCGCAAGCAAAGGATATCACCAAACATGTATACTAGTTATATGATACTTATGAAAAAACTCATTGATTATGAGCCTTCTTCATTTGAGGAGGCAATTTCCCAACTAGTGTGGATAGATGCCATGGTGGAGGAGTATGAATCCATCATGAATAATAATGTATGGGAGGTGGTTTTGAGACTAGAGAACAAGTCAGTGATTAGTTCTAGGTGAATATACAAGGTGAAACATGTAGCTCAGTATCGAGAAGTACAAGGCTAGACTAGTGGCAAAATGCTTCTCACGTGTAGATGGAGTTGATTATGAGGAAACATTTTCCCCTGTGGCAAGATACTCCTCCATCAAAACCATTCTAACATTAACTACGTAGATCGGGTGGAAGATCCACCAGATGGATGATGAGCTCCATCATTAGACATATTTGGAGGGGTTAATAGTCACCTTTTTGCCTTATTAGATCTATTTTTTTGCATTTTTATTATTATTTTGGTTTATGATGATAGTATAGGTGTTGATTAACGCTAACATACTCTGAGTGCCTAATATAAGGTTGAGTGCAGAAAATCATGATTTATTAAGCACTTTTATAAAGATTTTATCACAAAGACTTGGAGGAGAAAATATAGGAGGATTGTCCACCCTCAAAGGTAGTCGAAGGATCCCAAAGATTCTCTCCAAAAATTCGAATTCCAGAAGCAGCCGAAGGATCCCGAAGGATTCTCTCCAACAATTCGAATTCTAGAGGTAACCGAGCAAATCAAAGAGGAGAGCACTCAGTCTCGGTTTATTTGGAGTCAAGTGGACTCAATCACCATTTTCTAGGGAGTTGTTGGTAGCTGCCCTATAGAATAAATAGAATAGAGCTAGAGCTAGGAAGAGTTATTCTATCCTAGTCTCGATCCCATTCAGAATTATTGTTGTGAACTATTGAAGCTTTTTGTTTTATTCACGGATCTAAACTTTCAGAGATGTATGCAGTTATTCGTTTATGAAATGAGCAGAGTGATTTCACTTGATTGATTTAAGTTCAGAGGGCTAGGCTCATGGGTTAGGGCCCAATCCATGTGCCTCAACTTCTTTGTTGTTTTATTCTTTCCTTTTTGCCATTAAGCTAGCTTTCTTTCTGTCATTTAAGTTAAGATCTGCTTCTGATCGTTTCATTACTATTTAGTTTTTTTGTGCTACTGTAGTTTTTAATTGCTTATGCGTAGTAAAATAGAGGAAAATATCCAAAAGTTGTGGTCAAGCCTCCCGCTCTCATCTCTGTCAATAGAGTTTGAGTAGGGTAGACCTTCCCACCGGCCAAAACAATTGATTCATGTTCACTATTTACATCTCTGTGTTACACTCCAAAACCTTGCTTATGCGTCTCCATTTCCTCTTGTTTCCCGCTCATCCTCCACTACTGCATCCATCTTTTCCCCTAATAGCACTTAAACCTTCCAGCCGCCTTATTCCTTTGTTTTTCTTATTCACAGTCAACTTTACCTTTTTAACGCTAAATGCTTGAAAAAACCATTGAAACCCGTCTTCCCGTACTTCGCATTTCGCACTTCGCATTATTTAAGTCGTTCCCATTAACACTTACCACTCTTCTCGCCGATCGCGATATTACGTACATCGCAATCGCACTTCGCACTGCTTACCTTTTGTCTTGAATACTTACTGCTCTCCTTTGCCAATTTCCCGTCGTATTCTTTTGTTCTATCAATCATCGTCACCTTACTCGTTTTAACATAAAACGCTTGAAAAACCATCGAAAACCGACCTTTGCCTTTCTCCTCAAAATTCTTGCCACCATACATCACATTTCGGATATCGCAACATTCATCTCTTACCTTTAAACACTTACCGCTTGTTCTGGCCGATTGCGATATTGCGATCGCCCAAATCGCAAATCACATCATTTACCTTTTTGCATAACACTTACCGCTTATTCCACCGATGCGATAACTCCGCCACGTCACGCATTGCACATCGCAACCTGCAACCTTTACCGCAGCGCAAATTACACGTCGCACATATTAGTTCATTCCGTTAAGTCCTTACTGCTATCCATTTAAACTTGCAAAGTTGCGATTGCGACATCACATATTGCAACGTTTACCTTCATCGCACTCTGCCATCGTACTTTTCCACTCATTCGCACTCCAAACCCATTTCTTCCATATTATAAGGTTTAAACCCCCCTCCTTCTGCTTCTATGCCTTTTTCAATTATCTCTGCTCCAAAGTCATTTCTCACATTATACTCAAGTTTTCTAAGGTTTTGTCCCCCTCATTCCGCTTCCAAACCTCGTTTCATGTGTTGAACCTCCCATTAGTCTCTTTTAGCCCTTTTTCTTCCCCCAAACTGCAAATTAACTCTTTTTAGTTAGAATTGAGTCATGGATAGCTTAGTTGCATGGATAGAAGCATGCTAGATAGATCATAGGATAAGTAGAGTGCATTTAGCCGTTTGGCCAAGTTAAGTGTGGTTTAGGATTAGTCTCCTTTCTACTATTTGTTTTGTGCACGTTAAATTAGTTTCCTTTCTGCAATTTATTTTCAGCAATTTAATTTAGTTTCCTTCTATCATTTCCTTTCTACAAATTAAATTAGTTCCATTCTTGTCATTTCTCTTCATCGGTTTAATTTAGTTTCCTTTCTGTCTTTTCCTTCCAGCAATTTACTTTACAGTTGTTCTCATCATTTAAGAAATAGAACCCTTTCATAAAGCAGAAGAGGATGACACAAACATAATGCATCTGTTGTGTATATAGCACTGCCACCTCAAAGTTTGTACGAACCCCAGGTTGATAAATTAAATTAGGGTAGTCCCTGGGATTTGCATCACTCTTGGTGCAATACCAGGGCTCACCACTTTTTGGCATCGTTTCTAGGGAGGTGTCTAGTAGATATTTTAATTTTTTTTTAGCATTCTTTTCTGCTTTCCTTTCTTTTCATGTCACTTCAGAAATACTGAAGAAGTACAAAAAAATATGATTTTCATGCCTCGTAGGACTAGGAATAATCAAAGACAAACCTGACCTAAAACCCCCACATCACCTCCTAGCCACCCTTCACTCTTCTTCAGTGGAAGTGAGATTGAACCCCCTCTAGGAGATCCTTCTAAATATTTTGAGGATCCTATTGGGGAAGAATAAGAAGACCTTATTTCAACTAAGGGACTTGCTTCACCTATCTTAACCATGGTTGGGACCCAAATATCCTTCCCCATAAGAGAGGCAGACGGGGACACTAAGATGAAAAACATTAGCCCCTCATCTCTTCCACACTTCCATGGAATTACCTCTGAGGACCCTGACACATTCATGTTTGAATTAGTTGTTGTCTGTAGGACTTATGACTACACCTCTAATGACCAGAAGTTGAATCTATTCCCATCCACCCTTAAGGATTCAGCCTTGTGTTGGTTCATGGGTATGTCTGGGGATAGCATCACTACCTGGGCACAGATAGAAGAGACCTTTAGCAGCAAGTACAAAGACTTCTATAGGTCCAAGGAAACTAAGGATGAGATATTTAGGATGACTCTAGGGCCCGATGAATCCCTAGAGGATTACGAAGAGAGGTTTCAATTGAACTATAAGAGAGCTAACTGTACTTTTGATCCTGACTCACTCAAACTAGTACTTATCCGAGGGATTAGTGAAGAGATGATAGAAACCTTGAATATGTTATGAGGAGGAGATATCTACCAACAACCCTATGAAACAATCAAAAGTGTCTTCCGAAACCATTCTATGGAATTTAGGAAGAAGGGCATAGCTAGCTAAAGTATATCCAATACCCCTTCCTCTTCCACGTTCATAAAACATGAGATTGGAAAAATGCTAGAGGACTTCAAGAGTGACATGCTACACACCTTTGCTTTGCAAATGGACACAATGCAGGTCAAAAGGAAGCAAGAGAGCCCTGGCCATATTTTGTCCTAGATGTTCCAGGAAACACCCAAGGAATGAATGACCACTGAATGTCATAGAGGTTTTCTTATTCTGTGAAGAGAATCATGCCACGGACAAGTGTCCCTCCTTACCTAGAATTAAAGTTGTATATCAAGGTGGGGAAACAATGCCAGAGTAACTCGGTTTCATCAACTAGAGAAGGCCTCAGGGCCCTTGGCCATATCAACAAGGCATGCAAGGTGCACCTCACTCTTACTATTACAACAATCAAATTGAACCCATGCAACCTTGGTACACCCCCACTCCTTTGTCCTTGTATATACCTCCTACCTGGCCTTCCAACCCTTCATATCATCCTCTGCCAATAAACCAACTATTTCAGCAGTATGTTCCACAACAACCTCAGCGGAACAATCCATCCCAAGTGTGGAGGCCTCAACAAAATCAACTACCTGCTCTAATGCCTCCACCCCAACCTCGACCTCAATTTACTCACGCTGCTCCACCTAGGCTACCTATACCTACACAACCCATTCCGAACCCGAACAACAGATAGACACAGCAGGCTCCCAATGGAGAAACATCCCATCCAGCTTATGTTGTGGAGATACAGGAGGTTAATCTCAGGTCAGGAAGAGTACTCCCAGACAACCATCCCCCATCTCCACCTGTAGAGGTTGAGGAGGAAAAGGAAGAAGATAACACTAAGATCCAACAACCTCCTTTTCCCGAGCTTTTGATCCACCCTAGTCAGCACACCCTAGAGGAGACTGAACTCCTGGGAGAATTGGAAAATTTGTGTGTAAAGATACCACTTCTCGAGGCCATTAAGGATGTCCCTATCTACAATAGGCTCATCAAATAAAATTTATTCAAGAAACCTGGAAGGAGGAAGAAAGATACCCCCACCATCAATGTGGTAGGACAACTGTCTGACCTGATGCTGGGGAATGTGATATTTCCAAAATAACTAGACCCTGGTAGTCCAGTTGTTGATGTACATATATATGGTGTCATAGTCCCCAACACTCTGATTGATTTAGGGGCTACCATCAATATCATGACCAAGGAAACTAGGTTGAAACTCAATCTCCAAGGGACTTCGAGGAAAACCACAACAGCTCTGCAACTTGCAGATTGGCTTACAGTAACTCTGGAACGAATTGTTGAGGATTTTGTGGTTACCATTGACTCTTGGGGGTATCCTACAGATTTCCTAGTCCTGGAGCCAAAAACCAAGTTTAATGGTTATCCTCTCATCTCAGGGAGACCTTGGTTAGCCACTGCATATGCTTATATTAGTTGTCGGGCCGGAAACATGACTATAAAAAATGGGCCCTTATATAAACAATGATTGTTATATCCTCCAGCCCAGCCTTCCATTGATCATGATCTCCCTATATGGTTGGATGATGAATAAGATGAGTTATATAGCATTGCCCCTATGTGTACCATAGATGTTATCCTTAGAGGGGGGCAGCTTGATAAAGATGAACTCATCGACCATGCCATTCAAAACCGGTCCTCCACTAACACTTCACTCGAAACCTTAGTTAAAGATTCTGAAAGGCAACCTTGGATGGAAGTGAAATCAGTTGAGATAACCTTTGAAACCACCAAGGTTGTTGATTTTGGCCCATCCAGAGCTCTGAAAATCAACCCAAACCTCTCAAATGAAGAAGAGAAGCAGTTATGCCAGCTTTTGAAAGAAAATCTTGAAGCATTTGCTTGGGATTACAAGTACATGAAAGGGGTTCATCCTTCAGTATGCAGACATCAAATTTACATCAAAGAAGGATGAAAGCCTATGAGACAACCCTAGAGAAGAATGAACTGGCTCTAAAGGACAGAGTCAAAGAATATCTACAGAAACTATTGGATGTGGGGTTCATATATCCTATATGCAACAGTGAGTGGGTATCTCCTCTTGTCCTAGTCCCAAAGAAGAATGGGAAGTGGCGAATTTGTGTTGATTATCGAGAACTTAACAAAGCCACCAAGAAATACCATTTCCCTTTGCCCTTTATAGACCAAGTCCTGGATGGCATTGCAGGGAAAAAGTTCTTTTCCTTCGTAGATGGGTTCAATGGGTACAATCAGATTCAAATTAGCCCTTAAGACCATGATAAGACTAATTTCACCTTCCCTTGGGGTACCTTTTCTTATAGAGTCCTACCCTTTGGGTTATGAAATGCCCCAGCCACCTTCCAGAGAGCTGTCCTGAGCATATTTTATGAGTTATTCCATGACTCTGTCAAAATTTACATGGATGATTTAACACCATATGGGGATGATTTCCAGGAAGCTCTATCCGATTTGGGTAAAGTACTAAGAAGGTGCATTGAGATGCATCTCTCCTTGAGCCCAGAAAAGTTTGAATTCCTAAAGAAAGCAGGGGTTGTATTAGGACACTCCATATCCCAAGCAAGAATACAGGTAGACCCGAACAAAATCACTATCGTCAAAAGGGTATCGGCTCCTCAAAAGCATAAATATGTCAGAAGTTTCTTAGGCTTAGCTGGTTACTATAGAAGGTTCATCAAATATTTCAGCAAGATGGCTTCACCATTATTTGGATTATTGGCCAAAGACTCTGAGTTTAATTGGTCTGGTCCTTGTCAAGAGGCTTTTGAGCTCATTAAGAAGCAGTTGACTACTTCCCCCATCCTCCGAGGTCCAAATTGGACTCTGCCTTTCCACATTCACACTGATGCATCCAACAAATTTGTAGGGGCAACATTAGGAAAATTAGAGGACAAAATCCCTTATGCCATTTATTTCATCAGCAAGAATTTCTCCAAAGCCGAGTTGAATTATATTGTTACTAAGAAGGAGATGTTGGCCATTGTCCATGCATTGAACAAATTCAGGCATTATGTCACTGGATATCAAACCTTTGTTCACACTGACCATGCAGCCATCAAGTATTTAATTAACAGACCGGATGTTAATGCTAGAATAATTAGATGGTTGTTACTTTTGCAGCAATTTGATTTGACTATTATTAATAAACCTGGAAAGGAAACTGTTGTTGTAGATTTTTTGTCCAGGTTAGTTCTCCCTGCAGGTGAAGAAGGAATGGTGGATGACCAGCTGCCAAATGAGCACCTCTTTTCCATGTCAGCACTCTCACCATGGTTTGTTGATATAGCCAACTACTTGGTTTCTGGAAGACTCCCTCCTAATCTTTCATTCAGGGAGAGGAGCAGAATCATTAGAAAAAGCACCCCTTTCACATGGATTGGGGGGGACACCTTAAAGATAGGCCCTGATAAAATCCTAAGAAGATGTGTGAGGGAAAAAGAAGTTTTTTATATCCCCTATGAATGTCATGACAGCCCATTGGAGGCCACTTTGCTGCAACTAGAACTGCTTACAAAGTTTTGCAGGCGGGTTACTATTAGCCTACCCTTCACCAAGATTCCAGAAGATACACCAGCAGGTGTGACCAATGCCAAAGGATGGGGAAAGCCACAGAAAGGGATGAAATTCATTTACACCCTCAGGTGGCTCTTGAGCCATTTGACAAGTGGGGCATGGACTTTGTTTGACCTATCGATCCATCATCCGGAAAAAAGTAGCATATCATAGTCTACACTAATCACCTGACAAAGTGGGCTGAAGCAAAATCAATGAAGGTAGAAAAGGAAGAAAAAGTAGCATAATTTTTGAGGGAGAATGTGTTTTACAAATTTGGATATCCCAGAGAAATAGTCACAGATCAAGGATCACAGTTCACCTCTCACCTCATTGAGAATCTTTTGAGGAAAAAAAAGATTAGGCATAAAAATTCTACTACCTATCACCCTCAGGCGAATGGCCAAGTAGAAGTAACTAACAGAGCTTTAGAAAGCATCCTCACCAAGGTTGTGAGCAAAAACAAAAATATTGGGCAGATAGATTGGTAGAAGCTACTTGGGCCTACAACACCACTTGGAAGACAACAACACGATTCACTCCTTATGAACTAGTCTATGGTAAGAAAGCTCTACTTTCAATTGAATTTGAATTCAATACTTTAAGGATGGTAGTTGAATTAAATCTAGATCTAACAAATGCCCAAAAAGAGAGGTTGTTGCAACTAAATGGATTGGATGAGTTTAGAATGTAAGCACTTCTTCACACAGAGGTAGTTCAGCTGTAAAGGAAGGTATGGCATGAATAGAACATCAAAGAAAAGACCTTCCAAGAAGGAGATTGGGCACTGTTGTGTGATTCAAGGTTTAAAGACTTCAAAGGCAAGCTGATGACAAGATGGTTGAGGCCTTACACAGTGGAGAAATTCTTTGATAATGGCGCAGTTCAAATCAAGACCATAGATAAGGAAGGGATCCCCTTGCTTGTCAATGGTCACAGACCTAAAATTTACAAGAAGCCTTTGTCAAGGGAAGAATTCATCAATTCAATAAGCAGAGAGGTGTATGTGATGGGAAACTCCATAGATTCCCACACCTCCTGACCAAAAAAAAAAAGGATCCCCTTGCTTGTCAATGGTCATAGACCTAAAATTTACAAGAAGCCTTTGTCAAGGGAAGAATTCATCAATTCAATAAGAAGAGAGGTGTATGTGATGGGAAACTCCATAGATTCCCACACCTCCTGACAGATTAAAAAAAAAAAAAAAAAAACTTGTGGGTTGAAAACCTCGATGGAGGCGGCTCACTTGCTAAAAAAAGAAAAAAAAAAGGAAGGAATAAAGATCCATGGGTGAAAACCTCTCTGAGGTGCCCAAGTCAAGTTTGTGGGTTGAAAACCTCCATGGAGGCAACCCACTTTCTCTCGAAAAAAGAAAAAAGAAAAATAAAAAAACCAAAAAAATGCATCTGCATCACTATTTTTTGATGTGTTTGTTGTTTTGCAGGTTGTTAATGGGTTTTTGAAAACACGGGGAAGCATTCATCTTCTTTTCCCTTCTTCTATTTTGTCGTCCATCCCATCTTTCACTCCATTCATCTTCATAACTTCCTCCATCACCTCCATACACCACAATCCTCCATTCCCGAGCACAATGTAGCAAGAGAAGCAGCACACAAATAGACTGCTATAAACATCATGAAGTTCCTTCAAAAACAAAGTTGTTCATGGAATACCAAGAAGAACAACAAGGGAAACTGCATAACATACTACACGAGAACAAGAATGCCACCCATGGCATCTCAAGCGCCCACACGACATCTATAGTGGAGAGACACAATAAACAAAGATTAGCAGCTCATTCAGGAAACTGCTCCTTCAATAAGCTGCTCACTCAGAGAACATGAATATGGTGAAGAACACAACATCTAAAAAAGGCTTTTCTCAAACCTCCAACTCCTGCAACCGCCTTGGAAACAAGAGGTAAACTCAGGTATAGGATCTCACCCCTTGCTACGCATTCATAATAGCCATAAATAATTAATTTGCAGACTTAGAGTTTGAGGGGCAGAAAGGTGGCCAGTTAACTTGGCCACCACTGTGAGGTATGATTGGAATAAAACTAGAAGTACACGCCACTTGGGCATGCAAAAGAAAAATTTTAAATCAGTGGAGTAAAGGAGAACGAGGGGAGGAAAACGTGCAGTCTATCCTGAATCAACAGGGAGGAGGAACCAATTGTCTACGACAGAACTGGAGCTGAGCGGAGTTATATTGACACTCCAAATTTAGCTACGTCATCTAATAAAAGGAGATGTCATCTCATCCAAACCAGTGAATTGACAATTTTTAGAAGAGGATTGACGAAATCATGCAACGCTTGAAGAAGAAGAAGAAGGACCAGAAAGAGAAAGAAAAAAGGAAAAAACCCGAGGAAGAACCAACAGAAACAAGAAGAACCATAAGAAGAGAGAAAGACAAAGGGCCAAAACAAAACAGAAGAGATGGCCATAGAATTCATAGAGATAGCAAAAAGTGGGCGAGACACAGACTCACAACCCAACATCACATCCCCTCACTACAAAAAGATAACTACCACCATGGCTCCTCTGAGAGAAAAAATAAAAATGCAAACCTTTAGGTATTCTGGAGATGATAATAATCAGAGAAAGCCAAAAACTTATCCCCTAAGCCTGATCATCATTGAAGAATATCCAAGGGGGGACGAAAGCATCAAAGA
Organism: Pinus albicaulis; assembly: GCA_034641835.2. Lineage (NCBI taxonomy): Eukaryota > Viridiplantae > Streptophyta > Pinopsida > Pinales > Pinaceae > Pinus > Pinus albicaulis. The sequence continues at coordinate 552,559,349 of CM076572.1, forward strand.
AATATCCCTGAAGGAGTAGCTACAGAAGGCATAAGCAAAGAATGTAGCACTAAAAGAGAAATTGCAGCAAAAAGAGGAGCAATTAGCCACCATGGTGGACTTATGCATTGAAGCCCTTCAGCATAGATTCCCCTCTAACTCATATGCTGTGTACCTCAAAGAAAAATGGCTTCTATTTCAAATCAACACTCAAGCCTCCCATGGATCACTACCTTTCCAAGATTGTAGGCAATTCATGAAGTTCTATGAGCAAGCCAACATAGCTAATCAGGCAAAGATGGCATAATTTTATATGCATAACTTTGTGCTGACAAATTTGGAGATTTGGGACCCCAATCCTACAATGGGGGAAATGCAGTTAATGGATCTAGCATCTTGGACGGTGAATGAGGACAATAGAGCCAAATAAATATGGAAGGTCATGGGAAGAAGAAATAGAGAACCCTTGTATCTCAGACCGGAAGTGTTCAGCCCAAGAGGAGTCATCCTTAATCATCGAGAGATTGAAAAGGACCCTGCACTGGTTGAAAGCTACCTTCACGCTCAAAACCAGGTGATAGGCCACTTTGATGATGTTTCTAGGTAGATAGAAGAGGAGTGCATTATGGCTAGCCAGAGGAGATGGAACAACCTCCCACATAGCCTCAAGAACAGGGAGTATCGCACTCTAGAAATACTGAGGGGTGCATTGGAAAGGGCACCATTATACAAGAGGGCCATGCAAGCCAAAAAGATCCAGTGGTTGGGACTGAAGCTCAACCCACCTTTGTTGTTGGGGCTGACTGATGAAGAGGACACAGATACACAAGATAAAGAATGGGAGAGTGCGGAAAAGAATGATGGATTTTACCCCCTTGCGGAAACTCCCACACTTCTTCCTCAGGAAGTGAGGGGGGTTGTCAAAGATTTGAAGGGAATGGAGGAGGAGGATCAGTTGCTCAGAGGATGAGTAGCCATTCAGTAGGGGGGTGATGATGAGCTCCATCATTAGACATATTTGGAGGGGTTAATAGTCTCCTTTTTGTCTTCTTAGAAATCATTTTCTTGCATTTTCATTATTATTTGGGTTTATGATGATAATATAGGTGGTGATTAAGGCTAACATACTCTGAGTGCCTAATATAAGGTTGAGTGCAAAAAATAATGATTTATTAAGCACTGTTATAAAGTTTTTATCACAAAGACTTGGAGGAGATAGCAAGGAGAAAATATAGGAGGATTTTCCACCCTCAAAGGTAGCCGCAGGATCCCAAATATTCTCTCCAGCAATTTTAATTCCACAAGAAACCGAAGGATCCCCAAGGATTCTCTCCAGCAATATGAATTCTAGATGCATCCGAGCAACTCAAAGAGGAGAGAACTCAGTCTTGGTTTAGTTGGAGTTGAGTGGACTCAATCACCATTTTCTAGGGAGCTATTGGTAGCTGCCCTGTAGAATAAATAGAGCAGAGCTAGAGCTAGGAAGAGTTAGCCTATCCTAGTCTCGATTCCATTCAGAATTATTGTTGTGAACTATTAAAGCTTTTTGTTTTATTCAGGGATTGAAACTTTCAGAGATGTATGCAATTATTCGTTTATGAAATGAGAAGAGTGATTTCATTTGATTGATTTAAGTTTAGAGGGCTAGGCTCGTGGGTTAGGGCCCAATCCATGTGCCTCAGCTTCTCTGTTGTTTTATTCTTTCCTTTCTGCCATTAAGCTAGCTTTCTTTCTGTCATTTAAGTTAAGATCTGCTTCAGATAGTTTCGTTACTGTTTTTTTTTTGTGCTACTGTAGTTTTTAATTGCTTATGCGTAGTAAAATAGAGGAAAAACTCCAAAAGTTGTGGTCAAGCCTCCCCCTCTCATATTTGTCAATATAGTTCAAGCAGGGTAGACCTTCCCACAGGCCAAAACAATTGATTCATGTTCACTATTTACATCTCTGCGTTACGATCCTAAACCTTGCTTCTGCACCTCCATTTCCTCTTGTTTCCTGCTCATTCTCCACTATTGCATCCACCTTTTCCCTTAATAGCACTTAAACCTTTCAACCGCCTTATTCCTTTTTTTTTCTTATTCACAGTCATTGTTTAGTCAATTTAGTGTCCTAAATTGATAGCATAAATTATCGACCAGAGCTAGTAAATTGATGAAGGGTAATGCACTATATGTGCCTAAGTATCCTTTTTCTTACTTCATTGTTTTTAGTGTTTTATTGATGTTTTGGGGTTTTTTTTTTATGTTTGATTTCTAATATGTTACTCTATGCTAAGAAAATGAAATTAAATCTATGTCAAAGAGGAAATGTTAATAAATGCATTAAAACAGAGTTTGATTGCAAGATCTATTCCTAAATAGGAATTGATAAAAATAGAGAATTCTAATCGATGGATATTACAATTGCTAAATGAACATTCATGAAAGTAAAAAATAACTCAAAACACTATAACTTAATCTAATTCATTTAGTTAGAGATTTGTTGGAAGAGCTTATGAAAAAGAATAATTCTAATGCAATGAGGATCTCCTAAAATTGAAACAGACAGTAACTCAGAACATTACAGTGGAATCTCATTCATTTGTTAGAGGTTTATTGGAATAGCTTGAGAAAAAGATTACCATAATGTAGTAAGGATCTCCTATGAAACGCTGGCACAACTTATGACATTACAACTAGATCTCATTCATGAGTTAGAGGTTTATTGGAAGAGATTTTTGAAAGAGATGAAGCATAATGTGATAAGGATCTTCTATAAAACAAACAATCAGTAACCCATAGTATTACTACTAAGTCTTATTCATGAGTTAGAGATTTATTGGAAGAGTTTTTGAAAAAGACTGTTTACAATAAGATGAGGATCTTCTATCTAATTGAAGAACAAAAAATGCTAATAACTCAAAATAGTACAACTAAATCTCACTCATATAATAGTGATATATTGGAAGAACTTGAGAAAAAGACTAACTGTAATATCATGAGGATCTTTTATCTAAGCAAATGACATGAAACATAATGCTAAAAGATACGATTTCAGAAAGCAGTCTAAGGAAGGAAATGTGACAAAACAGAATTGAAAACTACTTATCTAGAAAACATGTAAAACCTCCTCGAATAGCAGGGGGCCTCTGCTACCAATTCAGTATTAATCCTTTAGCTCCTTAAGGTTGTAATCAAAACAACATCAAAGAATTGATCTTCTTTATTAAAACAGAGTCTGGAAAACAGAGTATTCACTGCAAATCTGAACTGTACAGTACTTTTTCTGAACTGTCTTTTTGGTCTTGTACAACCAATATTTAAAGGGAAATTACATAACTGATTATGATATATACTTGCTACAGGTGGATAATTCGAATTAGACTTACAATAGGACGGTTGGACTCTTGCTAATTCGAATTTAGACTTGTAATAGGACTGCTGGACTCAAATCAAGAGTCTTACTGCATTTGGATAACATAGTTTGACTCCACCTTTGACCATGAGTTTAGGCACGTTTTTCTATTGATCTGGACTGAGTGAGTAGGATAGAATCCATGTAGGCATCATTCTAGAAACACCCATGTGGCCCAATCCTCCAACTGACACCTGGAACATATTCAACCACAAAAATAGCTACGGAACACCTGATCGGCTACGGAACGTCTATATTATGTAGCTATACTACACAAAATTATTAAAACATAAAAAAACCATGAAAATACAATATGTTAATCAATTTCATGTATCCTTGGGACAATCCTAAACATTCTTCATTGATTGGGGCTTATGAAGTGATAAAGAAATGATGAAATGGAGTGAAGGTTTGCAACAGAGAAGGCAATTTTAGGGCTCAACAGTCGCCTTTACCTTTTTAACGCTAAATGCTTGAAAAAACCATCAAAACCTGTCTTCCACCTTTCCTCCTCGAAATCCCCGCTACCATACTTCACATTTCACACTTCACATTATTTAAGTCGTTTCCGTTAACACTTACCGCTCTTCTCGCCAATCGCGATATTGCGTACATCACAATCGCACTTCGCACCACTTACCTTTTTTCTTGAAGACTTACCGCTCTCCTTTGCCGATTTCCCGTCGTATTCCTTTGTTCTATCGATCGTCGTCGCCTTACTTGTTTTAATGCAAAACACTTGAAAACCATAGAAAGCCAACCTCAGCCTTTCTCCTCGAAATTCCTGCCATCGTACATCGCATTTCGCATATCGCAACATTCAACTCTTACCCTTAAACACTTACCGCTTGTTCTGGATGATTGCGATATTGCGATTGTGCAAATCGCAAATCGCATCATTTACTTTTTTTCATGACACTTACCACTTATTTAGCCGATGCGATAACTCTGCCACGTCATGCATCGCACATCGCAGCCCGCAACCTTTACCGCAGTGCAAATCGCACGTCGCACATCTTAGTTCATTCCATTAAGTCCTTATCGCTATCCATTTAAACTTGTGAAGTTGCAATTGCGACATCGCATATTGCAACGTTTACCTTCATCGCACTCCGCCATCGCACTTTTCCACTCATTCGCGCTCCAAAGCCATTTCTGCCATATTATAAGGTTTTAAACCCCCCTCCTTCCACTTCTAAGCCTTTTTTCAATTATCTGCGCTCCAAAGTCATTTCTCATGTTATACTTAAGTTTTCTAAGGTTTTATCCCCCTCATTCCGCTTCCAAACCTCATTTCATGTGTTGAACCTCCCATTAGCCTCTTTTGGCCCTTTTTCTTCCTCCCAACTGCAAATTAACTCTTTTTAGTTAGAATTAAGTCATGGATAGCTTAGTTGCATGGATAGAAGAATGGTAGATAGATCATAGGATAAGTAGAGTGCATTTAGCCATTTGGACAAGTTAAGTGTGGTTTAGGATTAGTTTCCTTTCTGCTGTTTGTTTTCTGCACATTAAATTAGTTTTCTTTTTGCAATTTCTTTTCAACAGTTTAATTTAGTGTCCTTTATTTCCTTTCTGCAAATTAAATTAGTTTCATTCTTGTCATTTCTCTTCATCGATTTAATTTAGTTTCCTTTCTTTCTTTTCCTTCCAGCAATTTACTTTACAGTTATTATCGTCATTTAAGAAATAGTGCCCTTTCGCAAAGCAGAAGAGGATGACATGAATAGAATGCATCTGTTGTGTATATAGCACTGTCACCTCATATTTTGTATGAACCACGGGTTGATAAAGTAAATTAGGGTAGTCCCTGGGAGTTGCAGCACTATTGGTGCAATGCCAAGGCTCACCAATGGATGTGAAGACTTCCTTCCTCAATGGAGTGGTTGAGGAAGATATTTACATAGAGCAACCTGACGAATTTGAGACATTTGACAGGGAGACACATGTGTGTAGACTCAGGAGAGCCCTTTATGGTCTCAAGCAAGCATCTCATGCTTGGTACACAAGGATTGACACATATATCAGTGGATTGGGATTCACCAAGAGTGAAGTCGATGCCAATCTCTACTACATTTTGGTAGATGGAAAATTTCTCATTCTAGTCTTATATGTAGACGACTTGATACTTATAGGGGATGATAAGTTGATCCGTTCTTGCAGGGAGGACCTTGCAAGAGAGTTTGAGATGAAGGACATGGGCTTGACGCACTACTTCCTTAGTTTGGAGGTATTTCAGAGAGATGGATAGTTGTTTGTGGGTTAGGGGAAGTGTACTTCTGAAATACTTCATAGATTCCATATGCGAAACTGCAAATCTATGAACACTCCTCTAGATACCAACTAGAGGAAGGAGGATGCTTCTATAGGAGAGACAATATATGCTACCATCTACAAACATCTAGTGGGGTCCTTAATGTATCTCGTGAACTCAAGGCGCGACATATGTTATGCAGTTAATCAACTGAGTCAGTTTATGGTGAAGCCTACCAAGCTTTACTGGAAAGCAACAAAACATGTGCTTATATTCCTCATAGGCACACCATATTTTGGGCTATGGTACATTAGTATTGATGGTGTGAAGCTCCAAGGCTTCACTGATGCAGATTGGGTAGGGAGCCCATTAGACACGAAGAGCACTTCAGGAGCTATCTTCAGTGTTGGGTCAACAACTATTTCCTGGTATAATAGGAAACAAAGATCTATAACACTCAACTCAATAGAGGTTAAGTAGCAATATTCGAGGCCATATGGATGAGGAGAATTCTTGTTGGTATTCTTTGTTAGGAAATGGATCCTACTGTGATTTACTGTGATAATTAGAGTTGTATCAAACTCTTTGAAAATCTAGTATTTCATGAGAAGTCCAAGCACATTGATATCATGTACCATCACTTGAGAGATTGTGTGCATAGGAGAGTCATGATGTTACAGTACATTCCCACAGAGGTGCAAGATGCAGATATTTTGATGTCAAGAGGCAAATTCGAGTTCCATGGGTGTATAATAGGGGTGGTGCATAACCCTTTTCTTGCTAAGAGGGAGTGTTAAAATATAGCAAGAAAATTCTTCATTTGACTTGTGCCTTAGTCAAATGGAAAAATTCGATTTTCCACATCATCGGGATGACTTGGATTGCAGTTAGCTAGAGTGACATGGCCTTGTCTCCTAGTTAAGTCAGTAAATTTGAGTTATATGCTAGAAGTAGAGTTGTGCATGGGTTGATTACTAAAATTTAGTAATCTAGTGGAGTTATTATTAGTTAAAATCAGTTAACTGAGCTCTAGTCTTTAGTGGAGTTAGTAGGAATTCAATTGAGTAGTTATAATAATTGTTAACTCACCGATCTCTCAATTAATTGATCAATTTACTAAAAATTGTAGAAATTTGCTACTGCTAATGAAATCAAACTAAAATCAAGAGACAAAAATTTATTCTACTATTTTGTGGAAAGGAAAACACATGATAGAAACACATGCAACCATCAAAACACAAATAACACAATGATTTTACAGGGAAACCCAACTGGGAAAAACCCCTCTGTTGCTTTGCATTAATTCAGATGAGAAAGAGAAACAATTACAATGTCTTGCTTCAACTCTGAAGCACACCCTGCACTGTAAAATTGTTCTCTTGCTACCTGACCTACTATGGCCAACACTTATCTAATTCAAGCCTCAATTAACCTCCTATTTCCTTATGTAATCTTGGAGGAATTAAGCTCCTAAAAAGTAAGGAAATTCCCTATTTCCTTGTGCAAATCCAAGGGGAATCAATCACCTGCTCAGTGAAAAAGAACTGTACACTTAACAATATACAATTATAAATACAAATGTGCCTTTTCCATTCATTCAACTAGGCAATTCGAATTCCATGCATGGATGGGTCTACTTTTAGTTGATTGACTAGTTAACTGAGAGATCAGTGAGTTAAAAACAATTATAACTACTCAAATGACCTTCAACTAACTCAACTAATGACTAGAACTCAATTAACTAAGTTCAACTAACAATAACTCAACTATAGTGCTAGATCTTAGCAATCAACTCATGCACAACTCTACTTCTAGCCTAAAAACTTGAATTTACTAACTTAACTAGTAGAAAAGGCCATGTGACTCTAGCTAACTACAATCCAAGTCATCCAGATGATGTGGAAAATATAATTTTATCCATTGGACTAAGGCACTAATAAAATGAAGCCTTTCCTTGCTACAATTTCAACACTCCCTCTTAGCAAGAAAAGGGTTCTGCACAATCCCAATCCTGCTCTGGTGGAATGTACTATAACACAAATAACACTACCTCTCATTGTTGTTGTTTCTATTGCAACAATTGTGACTGAGAAGCATCCAAAATACTGAATCAACTGTGTTTCTGAGCTACAATTGTCTCTTGAGCATATGACTGCTACTAGTCAGACATTGTCTATTGGGAAATATGCGTTGTTGCTAACTCTGTTGCTGAGCCTCCTGCTATGCTATCAACACGACTCTGTGATCCTCAATATATGACTACTCCAATTGACATTGATCCTCCTACTACTGAATACTATGGACCCCTGTAGCAAGGGTAATGATCCATGAGAAGAGTATACTGCAACTCCTACTCCTCTCTTATGGACCCTTCCCAAATCTTTGCAACTCTAAGAATAAGGCTCTACATCGCCCCATCTCACTCATGGAGGTATAACTGTATGCATGGCAAAATTTACCTCTAGTTTGTAGATATTTTTAACTCAAACACCAATTTGTTTTATTTATATAGTAGCAACATGCTTCAAATAAGCTTTCCCCTTAATGAACAACACATCATATCCACAATCTTCAAGTACAACTACATAAATCAAAATTTTCTTCAGCCCATGCACATTAATTACATTTTTCAATTGAATATGGGAGCCTGACTCCCTCTTAAAGGTGACAATACTAATTCCTTTGGTACTATACCTCCCATCATCTCCAAATTCCAAGTGCAATTTGAGATCCTTCTCCTCTAGGCTACTAAAGAATTCCTTGTTTCCTGTCATATGATATGAGGCACTAGAATCTAGGTACCACTCACTCCATCTTAGTATTCTTTCCATGCAAGCAAGGACAATGAATCTAACTCGAATTGAGATGGAAGATCATCTCCTCCTGTTTTTGTTGCAAACTCCTTACTGGATTTCCTGTGCAAATACTTGGTTGCATAGTGTCAATATTCATGGCAATGAAAACATTTTATTTTACCGAGTTCCTTCTTCTTGACATTTTTCTAGATGGATTCTGCCTCGTCTTGGGCCTTCTTTCCTTTTCCAACTAGATCATATTCTTCTTCCTCGTCTCCAATGGATGTGACACCATCTCTTATGTTTCTTTTGATCTCCTCTTGCACCAAATCAGACCAAAGTCTCTCCCAATATGACAACTTGTCTCTTCCATTAAATGAATCCTGATAGTTGTGACAATATTTCGGAAGGTCGAGGAGTGTTAGGCTCACAAGTTCAGAAGATGGCACATTTTTCCTACTCCTCCAAGTTCATCTCGAACCTGAGTGAATCTAGATAGGTACTAAGGAATGGTTTCATTTTTCTACATTCGAATGCTACTGATTTTATCTCTCAATGCCAATTTCCTGACATCATTACTGCTCTGGAATAGATCTGTGAGAGTTTTCCACATTGCAAAAGGAGTCTCCTTTCCATGCAATTTCGAAACCACGTGATCTCTAACACACTCTAGAATAATCCTCTTAGATCTTGTTGTGTCATTCTTCCACTGAGCAAGTTCTTACGCATTTGATGTTGTTGGTTTTGGAATATCAATTTGTGTATATTCCCATACTCCATTGTCATCCAGGACAACTTCCATCCTGTATTTCCAAGCACAAAATTCGAGGTGCCCTCCAATGTATACTCTAGCCTCAATTCGTTAAAGGACATTTTTCCTACACTGAAGAGAATCTACACCAAAAATTATGCAAATCGAAATTTCTCTCAGAGAAGATCTAGAACAAGGTTTCCATGTAGTATTTTGTAGCTCTGATACCATGTAGAAATTTGCAAGAAATTTGATACTACTAATGAAATCGAACTAAAATCAAGAAACAAAAAAATCTTCTACTATTCTGCAAAAAGGAAAACATACGATAGAAACACATGCAATAACATGCAACCATCAAAACACAAGGAACACAATGATTTTACAGGGGAACCCAACTGGGAAAAAAACCGTCTGTTGCTTTGCATTAATTTAGATGAGAAAGAGAAACAATTACAATGTCTTTCTTCAAATTTAACACACACCCTAAACTAAAAAAAAATTCTCCCGCTTCCTGACTTGCTCTGGCCAACACTTACCAATTCAAGCCTCAACCAGCCTCCTATTTCCTTGCGCAATCTTGGAGGAATTAAGTTCCTAAAAAATAGGGAAATTCCCTACTTCCTTGTGAAAATCCAAGGGGAATTGATCACCCGCTCAGTGTAAAAGAACTGTACACTCAACAACATACAATTATAAATACAAATGTGCCTTTTCCATCCACTCAACTAGGAAAGTCCAATTCCATGTATGTCTGGCTCTATTTTTAGCTAATTGACTAGTTAACTAAGAGATCAGTGAGTTAACAATAATCATAACTACTAAACTAACCTTCAATTGACTCAACTAATGACTATAGCTCAGTTAGTTGAGTTCAGCTAACAATAAATCAACTAGATTTCTAGATCTTAGCAAACAACTCATGCACAACTATACTTCTTGCCTACAAACTCAAATTTACTGACTTAACTAGTAGACAAGGCCATGTCACTCTAGCTAACTAAAATCCAAGTCATCTTGCTGATGTGGAAAGTCAAATTTTCTCCATTTGACTAAGGCACTAGTCAACTAAAGCCTTTTCTTGCTACAATTTCAAATTCATGTATGGAATTTGAATTGGTACCCAGTCATGCATGGAATTCAAATTTCCTAGTTGGAGTGGAGGAAATTGCACATTGTAATTATCAATTGTATATTGGTTGAGTGTACAGTGGTTTTACATTGAGCAAGTGGTAAATTCCTCTAGAATTTGCGCAAGGAAATAGGGAATTTCCCTATTATTTAGGAGCTAATTTCCTCCGAGATTGCACAAAAAATAGGAAGAAGGTTGAGGCTTGAATTGGATAAGTGTTGGTCAGAGCAAGAGATCAGAATTGCAGTTCAGGGTGTGCTTCAGGATTGAAGCAAGACATGGTAATTGATCCATATTCTCATCTAAATTAATGGAAAGTAGCAGAGGGGTTTTTCCCAGTTGGGTTCTCTAGTAAAATCATTGTGTTCCTTGTGTTTTGATGGTTTCATGTTATTGCATTTGTTTCTTTCCTATGTTTTCCTTTCCACATAATAGTAGAAGAAATTTGTGTCTCTTGATTTCAACTCGATTTCATTAGCAGTAGTAAATTTCTTGCAATTTCTACAAATCCCTTTTGAAACTCATGTTTCTCATATCAAACCCATAGATCAATAACTATAAACATGGGATTTTACCCAATAGTTTATTGAAGTTTCCTTTACTCCCCTATGAAATTTCATTGCCTATAAGTATCACACTTTTTATCTTTGTATGGGGTTTCCTTTTCACCCTTCTCACTTTTATCTTTGTATGGGGTTTCCTCTTGACCCTTCTCTCACTCTTAAAAAACATTGATAATGTCAAGTTTGTGATCAAAAGCTTCTTAACTTTCTCAAGCTCTTGCTTTGCTTGGAATCACTATGTCCATTAACTCTCTTTCAATAGAAACCTTCCCTCGTAGACTCGTGTTCTTATTTGTTTGATTCCTTTCGTTTGTTGTAATAATTGGTTTGGATGTATGGTTTGCTTGGAACATCTTCAATCTCATCCTAGGTAAGGTTATAGACACTCCAACTATAAGGAACATACCTCATAATCATGGGCACACTTGATCTATCGTATTCAATGATATTCCTCTTATTATTTACCAGATAGATATTGTATTGTATATATCATTTTGTTTGGGATATAATGTTATAAGTGTTTTGTAGGAAGATCTTGACATCTTGGAGTGCAATTATAAACTTAGCCCCTAGTGTCTCATCTACTTGTAATTCATGTTTTCTTAAGCCCTTGTAGCATCCATCATTTCCCCTCTTTCATTTTGGTTTTAGTTGTTATGTTTCAATAGCTATAACACACAAATTACTACATAGAAAACCATGTTTTCTTCCTAATTTCTTTATTGTTTTCTTAGCTATTACAATATTTTAAACCTAATCGAAGTAATTTATAACATCAACTAGCCCTACTTGAACACTTAAATTAGATTTATTAAGTAATGTAGCACCCCCTTTACATTCTTTCTCGAGCTTTCTCTTTGGTCTCAGTTGTACTTAACAACTAAGTGACAACTCCACTCAAGTGGCTTCTATCTTTTGATGCTAGTTGGGCCAATGTGTAGTAGTGTAAGGCTCCACTTAAAACATTACCCTAGGTGTGCCACTTGTAATGAGGCCATTTTGTATATATATTTACCATGGAAGGTATAATGCACAAAAAATTCTCCAAATTAGTGAAAGACATTGAATTCACTATATGAAGAATATGTGAGAAACATGGAGTAATGGTTTCACTAATTTAGATGAATTTGATGACTAAATATGATTATGATAATTTCTCAACCTTGCACTCTATAAAAATGTGACTTTTAACACACTGAAGCTTGAATTAGGTTGTGTTAAATGGCCTTTGTGTTGTTGTATCACTTCTTAAATTGAATGATGTCATTTCATCGCTTCACCACAATTTGCACTTGTAACATAGCATGTTGGGTCACAACATACATTGCAAGTGATCCATTTTGTTCTCAACGTGTGTAATAAGCTTCAATATTGGAAAAACCATTTTTATTAATTCAAGCACACTACATAAAGTTAACAAGAGGCAATTCCATGAAATATATGGTTGAATAGCGGCTTAACCTCTAGTCACGATAGAGATTCCATTGGATCTGAACCTGTGATTTCTAATCTCATCAACATTTTTCTGCCTTGGACATATGACCTTTTTTTTGTATGTTAAGTAACTTCTATTACTCACTGAAAAATATTACATGGATAACCAATCCTTTACTACCTTGGCCTACCACCGAGGAATCTAGACCATTGGTGGAAAAAGAGATCTTTTGTCCAAAATTTAACAAAAATGAGCATTGGTTGAACCAATTGTTGCTAAGTCTAATAACATCTATATTGTTGATAACATATACATTAACATGCCAAGCATAAGCAGTAAAATATGACTTGCAAAATTGTAAACTTATAACATATAACTGCCTAGATGGGAAATTAAACCAACAAGACTGTGGGCCATGAAAGCAATTCAAGAAGAGGTAGAGACATCAATGGGCTCATTTGGGGTTAATGGAAAAGCTAGAGCTTTTCCACGATTCAAAATGGCTTTGATTCGAACCAACATGAGAGCCATATCCCTATGTTCAAGGCCCATATCTCCGTGCTCGATTTGGAGCTCATCCAACTACAACATATTTTCTCTTTTAGTCTCATTGCACTCCAAAAGAACCTTGCTAAGAAATGCCTTGTTTTTCCAATAAAGTACAATGGTGCATAGGTAATGGTTTTGGGATCTCAAGTGTGACCCTAATTGGGGACCCATTGTCACCAATGTTAATACCGCTACATTTGTAAGTTGATCCATGTCTTGCAAGAACCTCTACTAAAGCATGATCAATTTCCTACTAAATGTTCTCAAGAGTCTAGATTTGATAGTGGCAAGCCACATTATGGGCACCAAGGCGAGCTCTTGCACTCCCTTCCATTATGTTGGAGGAGTGATAATGACTCTAAGCTCTTTGTTGTGGTATGGTAGAGGGGGAAAGGAGGAGTGAAGGTGACTATGAGAGAGTGGATGCACATGAAGCTTTCCCAAAGGTGCGGTGAATGCGAGACATGGTAGTGAGGGGCCCGTGAGAGCTATAGAGGGGAGATAACAACTAGAAAATAGAGAAGAGAGATAACTTCCCCAGGGTGGTGACAACTAAGGAAGAACAACTCCAATTAGGAAAATTATAACCTTCAAAGCATTAGAATTCAGACTATAGCAATTACCAATAAACAGATAAACAGGGTGGTGAACCATACAAAGAGAGACAAAGCTGGGAGCGAGATTACCACCATACAAAACTAGGATATGTTCAAAAAATGAGGACGTTTCCATTGACACATAAAGCCAACAACCGCAATAACGTAAAATTAGTGCAAATAGAATCAGGTCCTTAAAATACTTGAGTGGCAATGCATCCTTGAGTGTGGCCAGTACGACAAATAGTGTTAGGGACCTGATAGCCTTGCCAACCCAACCAGGATGAGGGTGATCCATGCATAAAGTAACCAACCTCCCCTCGAGAGTACTTAAATGCAACACAACAACCACCATGCTGAGAATCTCTAAAATTTCATTTTAGTTGTCAAGAAAGAGCCAAATAAGAACCTCAATGGGGGAGGCCAAGTCAAGAGGACTTGGTCCTACCCCCCTCAGTGAAAGCGAAACAACAATGTAGGAGCAAAAACCAGGTCTCAGTAGGGATGTGCTAGAGTGAAAGGCATATACACAACTTGACAAGGATTAGAATGGTGTTCCTTTGCCACCCCAAGATATGCCTCACCATGCTATTGTTGAGAGAGTTCTCTCAAATACCACCCGAAGTCATTAAATAAGTAAAGATGTTAAGCCTATCGTGGATCATCATGCTAATGAGTGTGGGTCATGTGGTGTGTGGGAAAGCCACGCCTCCCCCCTCGAGTGAGTGGGGTGATGGTGGTGGAGCCATCCCTTCCCGCATTTCACTGATGTTTCTCACCCCATTCGAGGGCCTTGAACATATGATTAACTAATTAAACTAGCTTTTAAAACTCAGGAGATAACACAACACTTTTTTTAAATTTAGTTTTAAACCATTACATAACCTTATCTTCACTTTTTTTTTGTAGGTTCGACTAGTGAGACATGTCCAAGGGGATTGAACTTTCGATCACTTGGATTTACAAGGGCTTGCCAACATGCTTTTAAATGCCAATTGTGCTACCATCCACAGATATAACCATATATTTACTTGTTCACAATGAGGTCATAATATTTCTTTTTCAATGTATTATATATTTTGTTAAAACAAATCATCGATTCTCCGAGACTTGAAATAATTAATTCATAAAATAAGCACACATACTACAAAGTAAGATTTAAATCCAAGTGAGAGAGGAAAATAACACTTCTATAGCCCACAAAATGAGATTTGAATAAAAATGGATTAGGATAATAATTGAATCGAAATGGAATAGGATAAAACTTTCATTTGAATTAGTGGAATTACCTCAAAATAAAATATAGAATCTTTTTTTTTTTTTTTTAAACGAAACCAGTGGAGATTTGTATTATTAAAAAATATGGATTACAAGGCTAGAACCTTTACATATTCCATTCTTCCTTGCGGGTTTGAGATTGAGCACAAAGGCTCAATCCAAACCCTCAAGCGAGTTCTTCATGACACAAAAATTTCAGTTCCTTCCCAACTAAAAGTTTTCCCAAAAAAACCCCAATACCGAGACACATTTACATTCCATTTTTCACTATTTTTGTTTTGATTTAATCTAACTTATTGTTTTCCTTGGTGAAATACCTTTTCCCTTCTTCCCCACTTAGTCTAACTCGTGTTTTTTGCAAATTTGGACAGACCATTTTTTGGCAAGTGCACGTTATTGTTCTTGAAATCTTCCTCATTCACCTGATGTGCCCAAGAAGTTGCCTTTCCAACATTATTCCTTGTTGTTTTGCCGAGGGGATTTATTTCCATAAGGGTTTGCTACTTTTTCACTTCCACTGGGTTCGAAGAATCTTCACTGGCATGCTTTGTTGCCTCTGATGTTTTTTTTGTTTTGTTTTTGTTTTGCAGTAACAACTTCCGATTTATCTTTTGGTTCTTTCTTATCCTAAGACTATTCCTCCTTGTATACCGTATAATGATCACCCTAAACTCCTTCCCACCATTTACACCTTTAATATTTTTTCCAATTTTTGTTACTTTGACGCTTGGGGTAGTTTTTAATTACATGCCCCGTTTCATAGCATGATCTTCACGAGAATGAAACATTTTCATAGTCGAGCTTTTGCACCTAGACATAATTTAGGGCTGTCAAAATGATCTCAGTGGGAAAACCCTTATTGACGTCCATCTCCACACAAATTCGAGCATAAGTTGTTTTATAAAAAATTCCTATATCTAAGCTGCGACAATAAAACTTTCCAAGAGCTTTCCTGATAGAGGATAATGATTGGAGATTCCAAAGATGCAAGGGTAGGTTCGAAAGCCTTACGCACACTGGAGTTATCAAGTTTGATGCCGTTACTAGATCAAAGGTGAGAGACCAAGGTTGCATGAAGATACCGATACTACCCCAGAACCATGACCCAGATTCACAAATGGCCTTCTTGTCCTCAATATTATCAAAAACAACAATGAAAAAACCCTGAGCCATGGGATGCATATTCAAATGATTCGTTAAACGAGGTTTCCATGTCTCTGAGATCCATTTGTGCAAATCCGTCAATGATGTCCAAAATCCATTAAACCTAAAAACCAAAATTTGCTTCGAAAGAAACTTCTCATAGTTGAAAGCTTCCTCATCCAAAGGAACATTGAGGGAAGGGACTTCTTGAACTACCAGGAGGCCAGATCTGGATTTCAAAATGGAACTATATGAAATCAAAGAAGAGCTTGCTTGTTTGACAACCATTTCTGCAAAAGAAACTGTCTTCATCATTGATTTGTGCAACAAATATCTACAAAGAAATCCACACAATCTAAGCATAGATAAACAGGCTAAAGCGAAACCGAATCACGACAAAGTTTTTCAAAACTCTATCCATTTCAGAATCAATAATAAATTTGTATTTATTTTTTCAGTTAAAAATATATATAGAATGATTGTTTCAAAGGAAGTCAACTAATATAAATTTTAATAAATTATACAAATTTAAATGTTTAAATATTAAATACTTATATATATATATGAAAATATTATATTTTTATGTATTCATGCATAAGCATTGGCAGCACCAAACTTAGTGGCTAGTGCCAACCCATCTCGTCAGCAAGTGATATGTGATGTCACAAAAGATATTCATCTTACAACCACTAGAAGGTTCCAACCATTCAAACCATGCCAAACAATATATACAGTCTCAAATATAGGAAAATAAATTTGTTCACATTAATAATTTTAGTGGAAAAAGATATGGATATTTTTGAAGCGGGCTAGTGACATTTTGCTGATTCCTGATTGGTTGATGATGCAACGTGGCACCAGATGAGTGGTTAGGCAATGAAACAAATTGATTTTATAAAGAGTCAAAGGATCGACGAAATTTTAATCATAAACAGACGAAAAGAGACATTGAAACCTGCACTCCTTCACAAGTCAGGAGATCCACTCCCCTGGCCGCTGAAGAATTAATAGTTCCAGGTTACCATTGTCTCTGGAATCGGCTGATTTGTGTCGGTGAGTCTATTCAGATCGGGTAATTCGAGATGGCGGAAGAGAAATTTAATATGAAGAATCCTGCCGTGAAGAGGATCCTGCAGGAGGTGAAGGAAATGCACAACAATCCCAGTGATGACTATATGAGCCTTCCATTGGAGGTACTGACCTGCTTTTTCTCCATTTAATAGAGATCTAATCCATTGGGTGTTTTTGGTCAATCTGTGCAATTTAATTTCTGTAACCCGTTGTGGGTGTATTCAAATGGTATTGTCAGGTCAGGGCTTCTGAGAAAAAGAGAGAAGCAAGAAAAATATCATTAATTTTGGACTTTTTTGAAGGTGTATTTTGTCTGTCCTTTTGTTTTGAGTAGATAGCTATGGTGGTTTTTGAACAGTTTATTTTGGGGTTTTCAGGATAATATATTCGAGTGGCAGTTTGCCATTAGAGGACCTCGGGATACGGAGTTTGAAGGCGGGATTTATCATGGTCGAATCCAGTTGCCTCCCGATTACCCTTTGAAGCCCCCTTCCTTTATGTTATTGACGGTACGCTGCTTTTCCCTTTCAAATAGTGCTGAATATAATGGCTTTGATTTTGACACTGCCACTGGCACACAGAAAGATCAAATGCACAAGTAAAAACAAATTGGCTGATGTTTTCATATGGTTTGGAGGTTCCAACCTACGCAATTCAGGAATCGAGAAAGAGTTAATCTAAGCTTGTAGGATTGAGTTGAGAAATGACACCTCAGTGTGCCTTAATGCGTGTTTTTTAGAAATAAATATCTTCTCTAGAATTGAGAACAGTGTGGATGCCCCGTTCAGTGTATATCCAGATTGCTTTAATATTCTGATGAACGCAAGGCCCATTTTGGTTCATAAAATCTGGTGGGATAGCGTAATTTTATAGTACCGACCGTGCAATTCAATCTAATCACACATGTTGCCCAACTTGTTTGTGTTTGGCAATACATGAGTTCCTTGGGAAGACTGCACAATCTGATTGTGTATTCAGAATGTGATAGAAGACGAAGAACATGCACTAGCACGATGCCCTGTATATGAAAAATACGATGGTGACAGAAATGATTCAATTTAGCAATTTTTACCGACCAAAACTCCCGACGGGCTTGTCAACACAGACTATGCTCACCTTTTTTAAGGCCCCACAAACGAAGGGTTTGTGTGGATAGATGCTCAGAAAAATTGAAGGAATTATGAATAAACCCTGATATCAATTTGTTCAATGGGACCATATAAATACGGTTTTCTTTATTCAGGCTGTATATATAAGGCTTGTGCTAAAGGATCTATGTAATATGAACCACAAGAGTAATATTTGTTCGCATTAAATAGGTAACGTCCACATTCTAGGATTCTTCTATTAAGAATTTCCAGCAGATATCGATCTTTTGAATTTAGTGATTATTGTATTTTCTGAGTTGTGCTGTACCCCCTCCTATTTTGTTGAACAATGGACAGGTAACTGTTGTGTGCTGTTCATCTTCTGCTTTTCTTGCATTGAATGAATACATTTCTTTCTTCCGATGTCGCTTTAGGACAATGTAGTATGTACATACCTCTCTTGTGTTCTAGGTGGTTTCAAAGTTTAAACTTTTTTGGACTCCTGCAATTTCAGTTTGTTATAATTTTTAGCTATTACTGCTGCAAATATTTGATGCTGGCAATATGTTGTTATTGCTTATCTCTCTTATACTCTCTTTCTCTTTCCTCCATTTCTGCTGTTGCCTACAGGATCAGAACACCTGACTATAATTTCTTGAATTGTCGTATGTGGCACTATATTTGTTTGTTTAATAAATGATAAATAATGACGTTTTAACATAGATACTACGAAGTCCCACGATTAATCAGTGGCTTGTCATTTGTCAGAACCCCAGGGCCCAGCGTATTCATTAATATTATTAACAGTTAAGGTGTCGTAGATATTGCTTTTAGTCTGTATGCACCACTTTAGTAATTAAAACTTAAAAGTTACTGTACAAGATTTAATACCTGTGCCAATGTAGATTTATGCCCATGCTAAAAACGAGCTTGTGTAATTACTCACCCACATTTAACAGTTCTAGGAACTCCAGAGAGGCTTCAAGGTGGTTTAGTAGTTTTTGAACTTGAAAATTGTTAAGGGCCTCAGCAATTGAGTAAAATTATTGTTTTGTTCTACTGGAAATCCTTAAATCATGCTTGATTGGTCTCTTATTGTTGTTTTATTTACTTGTGGTTTTGATGGTTATACATCTAATATCCCATAAACTGTTCATTTTGCAGCCCAATGGCAGATTTGAAACGCAGACAAAGATATGCTTGAGCATATCAAATTATCACCCTGAGCATTGGCAACCATCATGGAGCGGTAATTTTCTTTAATCAATTATGACTTCCCTCCCCTGTTTGTGTGACGATTTCCATTTATTCTTATATTTATATTCATTTTTGGGGTGAAGAACAATCTTATTTCATATTATATAGATTATTATGAAGGTGTCTAATAGCGTGATTTTCTTAAGGGAATAAGTACATTAGTCAACCCATGTGTGGAGTTAAGCTCTTTAAATTCCTTGTTGTTTCCAATAGGTTTCTTTAATTTCCTTGTAGCCTAGTCCAATATTGTGATCTCCCTACACATTATTAACATATAGATCAACTAAATACAGTAGTCTACCCACGTGTGGAGCTAAGTTGTTTAAAGCCCTTGTTTTTGCTAATAGGTTTCTCGAGTTTCACTCATGTAGTCTTGAAATGCTTATGCTTTTTAAGTCCTTTCTTAGACTTGGTCACATGCCTAGGTCCCGTATTTCTGGTCTTTTTATTTTTTGGATCAAGGAATATAGGAAAGTATTTCTCAGTTCTGGGTTTATTCTTCTTTTCCAATTATTAAATTGTTCAATCTCTATTCTTTCTAATACTGGTCACAGTGAATGGGTATAGCAGATACCTATGCAATATATTGGGTATTCCTTATTAAGATATAGAGATTGTCTAAGCCTGTATTATTTTGGGTGGAGCAGCTTTTGCTTATAAATCTCTTTCATAATTGCTCCAATTAGAATGGGTTTATTAGTGTCAATGGAATATGATGGGTTGCCTCTGCAATTTGAAGAGGAGTCCTTTGCCATTATCAAGCAAATGAATTGTCTGCATTGTATTGTCTGGAATTTGACGCTGTTTTGTAGGGTTAAAATTCATATTGTTATAATCCTTTGCATTATTGCTCTTGTTTTGCGAGTTTGTGGTAATACGAGCGGTTTTTAAATGTCATATCCACTTTTGAATGAATTAAAAAGGAAAATGCATATAACTTGAAATGCTACAGGCACAATGTAATGCAGCATAATGCTTTATCTGGACAATCCGATACAATATTATTTTCCCCAGATAATTTCATGCTTCTGTGCAAACCACTGTGTTATGTCTTGTTTTATGCGATGCGTATATCATCTCCTAATATTATACAAAACTTTTGCAGTTCGAGCTGCGTTGGTAGCACTTATTGCATTCATGCCAACAAAACCAGAAGGAGCAGTTGGATCTCTTGATTACTCTAAAGAAGAAAGGACTGCACTTGCCATCAAGTCCCGTACGCATCCACCAAAGTTTGGAAATGCAGATCGTCAAAGATTAATTGACGAGGTTTGGATTCTCTTGTCTTTTTATACTTTGGTTGAGCAGTAAACCCTTTATTTTGAACCATGTTTATAGGTGAATTTCAAAACTAGTTTGGTGTATAAGCCTTCACTTTTAACCAGCCATTTTCATTTCTATCTTGTAGGTTCATGAATATATGTTGAAGAAGTTTCCTCCTGTACCTGAAAGCGGTGCTGTGACGAATAATCAAGAGGCATGCAAACAATCTGTGTTGTCTGATGTTGATGACCAAGCCAAGGTAGTCACAGCTGCAACTGCAGAGCATTCCCAGGCAGGAGAAACTGAGATGGTTGGAAATGTGCATGACATGCATGTGAATGCTAATGCATCTCCCCTGGGAGTGAGTGTCAGTGAAGAGTTGAGATTATCTACAGAACCTGTGGTTGAAGTTGTGCAGACTGAACAGAGGAATCAAGAAGTGAGGAATAACTCAACGATTAGAGAACAGACATTGCCTGATGACAGAGGGCTGACTCTGTTAGCAGTTGGTTTATGCGTGGCTATTATTGCTCTTCTTATAAAAAAGTTTTTGAAATCATCCTGGTGGATTGGTGCTTAAGTATGTAGTATTCTATTGCTTTGGAATTGTAATCTGTGAATATATGCTGATAGTAAACTTTTGTAATATTGGTTTGATTTAAAGTTTACCTTCATACAAGGTTATTGAGAATTATTCTATTTGAAAAGCAGTTCAAGAACCGGGGCCATAGAATCACTTTTTTGAACTTTGTCTCTGTTTTCTTTTCTGCACTTGTATTGGTTTTGTAGTGTTAAAGAATGAGTTCTTTGTATCTACATGACCATCTCCCAATTACAAAATGATGGATGTATCTGCAAAATGTTAATTGTTCAAATTCAAGTTCAATGACTTTGCGACTGTGAATATTATTGCCATTGCATATTCTAATCACTTTCCAATTCATAATCTAGAGCAGGCACAACTTGCTTATGTAAAAGGACCATCAAATTTACCATAAAATTTTCTTAACGAGGTATGCATCATGGGACATGCAGGGTACCAACCCTGCATTTCCCAGTGATCTGGCTAATGTCCCTGAAATGAGCAGGGGATAGCCTCAGCGCTCAGAGAGTGGGAAAATAGAGGAAACACTAACCCTGAATTGGCTGATCAATCTCCTAAGCCTATCTGTAACTAGAAAAGAGACAAAATGATACTGCATGGGGGAGACAATTAATTTTTCAACCTCAGGTTGTTGCTGGTTTCCAATGCATCTTTGCTATTTATGCTTTTGATTCCCACATTTCTAGATCCATGAATGTAATGAGTTTTTATTTAGCAAAAACAAGAAATCTACATTCTATTAACATCATCCAATTTAAAAGGCAAAAAACCCCAAAACTCTGTTTTACTAAGGCTACTTTCAACCTCATATTGTGCCTCATTGCTTGGTCTTAATAATCTTACTAGGGATACCCTCCTTGAGTAGGAGAAGAGCTAGCCTAAATTGAAGAGTATAGGTTAGTAAGGTGATAGTGCTGATTGTCTTAATAGTTACCCCTTCAGTTGTATCTTGTTGATTATGGGTTTTATTATTAAATACAAGTGGAGTGAGGAGTTGTTTATGGAAAAGAGGTGGCCTTAATTGAAGTGGGTAGGTTACTAAGGTGATAGTGGTGACCATCTTAATAGTTTCCCCGTCAGTTGTATTTTGTTGATTATGGTTTTAATCATTAAGTACAATTTGAGTGACATGTTTTGGTGATAAAGGCTATGTGGGCTTCATGAAACATTTCTGAGAGTGTTTTATTGAAGATTTCATGTTCACATGGTGACTTCATGAAGAGACATTTCTGGGAGTATTTTATTTTTGAAGACATTGTTGGATGCAGAGGTGAGACTTGAGTACATCCATTGGTTGTGAAGGTTCTTTGAAGAAAACTCATCTTGGTGACTCCACCTTTGACATTGGTATGAGGTATGCATTGTATTTTCCAATTTTGATTGCTCATATTGAAGACTTCAAGTAAAATATGGATGTGATGTTGGGACCTTTGGATTTTTCAGGAATCCTTGTGTAGCCAAATAAGCCTTCCTCCCTCACCATTGCATGAGCAAATTTCTGTATTCATTGGACTAACAGCTCTGCTCAACATGTGTGGGACTTCAATGGATTTTATAGCAGACATAAGTACGGTTCATGAGGAGATATTATGATGAAAGTTTTTGTTTGTACGTTAAGGGGAAGTGCAACACAGTAGCCAAATAAGCCTTCCTCCCTCACCATTGCATGAGCAAATTTCTGTATTCATTGGACTAACAGCTCTGCTCAACATGTGTGGGACTTCAATGGATTTTATAGCAGACATAAGTACGGTTCATGAGGAGATATTATGATGAAAGTTTTTGTTTGTACGTTAAGGGGAAGTGCAACACAGTGGTTTCGTAAAGTTTGTCCAAAGGGTGTGTCTTCAGTTTCAAGTTTAAAACTTTAATCAAACCCTTATAAAGATTTTATGATTGTGAACAAGTACTTGAAGAATTCTATGGCAAATAATTCTTGCTTGAACTTTTTCTTCAAAGAAGAGAAAGGTGTGAGGTTGTTATGCAAAGCCTACCAACAGAACCCTACATATTTAGTATTTACTTTTCAATAAGCTGAGCAAAATATATGAAATAGTAAACTCACTGGTGGATGTAGTAGCAAAGAAGTACCTACAATGAGGCCATGTGAAATCACTTCTGGACCTTTATAGGAGATTAATCAACTGGTCACTCCATTTGAAAAGATGCTGGAAATCGGCATAGCAGAGGATGACAGTTCAGATTTATGCTTGGATAAGGGTTTTTTTTTACCAGAGGAAAAAACATACTATTATTTCAAGGTTAAATATGAGTACATTCTTTACATGCTTCTAGCATAAAAAATATGAGCTCTACACCTCATCTATATCTGTGGGTCCAAACACTGATCATGAGCTAAATTTGACCTCTGCCACAACTATCCAGTCAAAAAACAATAAACGTAGCAGTCCATTGCATTTGGACCCAAGCAACTTCGAAACAGTACAAGTCTTTCTTTCAAGTAGAAGTTACATTCTGCAACAGCACTTCCAATACACCTAGTGTCAATATCCTTAAAAATCATACAGAAGTCCAGAAATCAGCTGCTCGAAATCCATTCTTGCAAAGTAATTCATAATGACCCTCCTGTAGAAGGTGGCCTTGTTTTGATAGAGAATATGCATCCTTATTTAATTCCAAATAGATATGCTGAGCCTTGACCTGGGAGAGTACTCGTAGTATTTCCTTTATTTGGCAGGCTAGAGATGCCAAAGAAAAACAATTGATCGGAACCCAACCTTTTATGAAATGTTTGACTAAAGAGGAATCACCAAAAATCTTCAATGCAGACACATCTTTTGTTCTGGCCCACTTCAGTAAGAAAAATGGTGCCATTAATTCCCCCAGTTGTTTTAAGGCAGCACCAAGATTTGCTTTGAAGGCATGGGAAATGCTGTCGGACAGAAAGAGGAGGAAGCCAGCCCCACATCTCCTTGAGTTCCCCTGACTGGCCCTGTCAAAAAAGGACGAGTGTCTTTGTTAAATGAAAGGGTTTCTATCAATCTTGGGCTTTTTATGTGTAAATCACTTATATATTCATGCAGTCTTGCTTCTATCAACACAACAGTAATAAGTGCAGACTTGTATTTGTCTTCAAACAGCACTGAATTCCTAGCCAGCCAGATGCCCCAACATATCAATGACGGTGCAGGTCTTCAATTTTTGAGCTCTTTCCGGAGAAAGAAATCCTCAAAGCATCCACTTATATTGTCCCTGTTTCAATTATCAGGGAATTGCATCCCAGTGCAACTGCTTCCAAACCTTTCGTGTATATGGACATGATAGAAACAGGTGCTGGACTGTTTCCTTATCTGAGCAGAGAAGGTAGCAGATGACCGTGCCCTGAAAGCTTCTTTTATGTAGCCCATTCCAAGTCAATAGATTGTTGTGAATTACCATCCAAAGGAACAATAAGCACTTAACTGGGGCTTTTATTTTACAGAACTTCCTCCACCAGGTGGATCGATCATCATATCAGTCTATCAGTTTTGAAAGATATCCTAACTTGGCTGAATAACTCCCCCAAGAATCATTATAAGTCCCCTTAGAATCATTATAAGACCAAATCAACTCATCATCCTCTTCCAGCAGCTGGATATGTCCTCGAGCCAGTTCTGAAGTCAAAGCCTCCCACTCCTCGTCCCAAATCCTTCATATGCCCAATGATCCACAGTAAACCATTCTTGCTTCCAGATCAAAGGTTGATCCTCGTCCCCAATTCTATTCAGTGTAGTAAAACCAGTTTGCTGAAGAAAGCGAACTAGGCTCTCAGAGAGAAACCATTTCCTTTCATCCCATGATTCTGTCCATTCCAGTTTGGACTTGTTTACCATTCCCAACCTTCCAAGCCAAGAACTTGCCAATAAGTGGAAATGAAGTGTTAAAGCCTTCCAGTGGTCTGACACATTCAATATATTTTGTCCCTGGCTCTTATCTAATCCAAAAGAGTCTTCAGACCAACATATTTGTCAACAAGTAGTCTACTCCACAAATTGTCCAATGTTATGAAGTTCCATGAGGACTTGGCTGCAAGAGCCTTCCCAAAACGAAAACCATCTTTGAGTCTCCATCCTCCAGAGGATTTCAGGAGGGCAACTTTCTTCTAGCTTGCTTTTTGCATCCCCTTGAAAGTCCACTTCCCCTTCATAAATAATTACAGCAGAATCTTAGTATCCTTTCCGAGTTTCCTTTTGGAATGTAAGCTAGCAAATGCCAATATACCAGTATTGCTTCAATGACGGACTTTATTAGAGCTAGCCAACCACCCCTCAACAACCAGCAATTACACCAAAAGTTTATTCAGGTCTCCACTCTAGTAATTAATCATTGCCAATCATTCTTGTCATAGTTGTTGGGCTTTAACCAAAACCCCAGATATTTGAATCTAGGATCTGAATCTCTCCTGTCTAAAGGACAGAGTGTATAGCAATTTCAAAAGTCTCCTTTGCATGTGATCGGCATATATTGCAAATCTTTGAAAGTTCACCTCCATCCCCGTGCCAACACAAAATATGTTGAGTATGTTAAGTATTTTTCTTAGGTTCCCCTCATCTCTGAAACAGAAAATCAAGATATAATCTACAAAAAACAGATGAGAAATGAGAAGTGACTGGCCAACTAACAGACCTTTGGGTCTCTTGTTTCTAATAGCATTTTTTAATAATCAACTTAGCCCTTCTGCAACCAATAAAAATAGTTATGGTGACAGGGTGCCGCCTTTGACTAAGCCCCCTCCTTGGACTGAAAAACTGTGAAGACAACCCATTTTTTAAAATTTAAGATAACAAAATTAACATTGGTATGAGAATCCAATATTTAAGTGTAGTAACTACAAGAAAGCCCATGAAACTTTGTCATAAGCCTTTAAAAGTTCCACCTTTAACATAAAGGCTGACAGATTTATTGTCTTTATACTGTGTAAGGGATCCTGTGCCAAACCAACCGCTTCATGGATGTACCTATTTTACAAGAATCTAAATTGTTCATCAGAGATTACAGCAGAAAAGTCTTATTGCTATCACCTTTTCTACCACTTTACTTTGTAAGACATATTACATAATGCTATGGGTTGAAAGTCCCCAAAACATTCAGGATGGTCCACCTTCGGTCTCAGGGTGATGAAGGTTGAATTCATATTCCTTGGAACTTTCCCTTTTCTCCTGTTCTCTTCTGCAATTCGGAGAAGATCCTCTCCTACCAAATCAAAATAAGTCAAGAAGAACTCTATCCTCCACCCATCAGGCCCTGGACTATGGTCTTTACTTAAAAGTCTTCGAAGCAACAAGCAGTTCATCTTGTGAAAAACTCATAGTAGGTTTTCGTTCTCTTGTTTGTCAATAAACCTTGGGGGGAGGGGGTTTGCTTCTCATTACCTTGGGGGAGGCGGGAGGGCAAGGGCGGTGCTTCTCATTACCTTCATTATCTCTGTGAGATTGGCTTGATTTGGATCCTCAAAAAGTCCTTTGAAATGTTGCACACCTAAAGTTGCTAGATCACCAAACTTTTGTATTATCCTCCTGTCTTCATCTAAATGATCCCATATTGTATTTTTATGGTTGTGTTGGGTTGCAAAGTGGTGAAAAATTTAGTATTTCTATCTCCTTGACACCCATACAACACGGCTCTTTATCCTCCATTCCATATCCTCCTCAAGAAGTAGCTTATCTCCTTTTCGGACTTCCTCAGAGACCAAAATCCTCTCATTAGCCAAAAATAGTCCAGCAAGCTTCTCTTCAGTTTCTTTAATAATATGACCTCTCATTTTATGTCTTTCACTGTCCCACTTTGGCACCGAGATTGTGTTTTTAATGATTCATGAAATTGCTTGCAGGCTGAAACCCCAGAGTCTTGGTGTTCAAATACGAATCATACAATTCACCCTATTCCACATTAATTGTCAACTCAGGGTCTGACTGGTTATTTCAAGGCTATCATGCACAATATATGCAAGCCACAATTTCCCTACCCAGTATCGAACATTCAATCATAGCATAACACTGTGTAGCAGCAAACAATGACTATAACAACAATTAGAGTATCAGCAAAACATGACTCACAACAACGCATCAATAAATTGTTACAGCAATAAAGAATCACACAATAGAAATAAATTACGCACACAACTAATCCAGCAGCACCTGGTTAGGAGAGGGCCCAATTCCCTGATCAGGGCTGTGGAAAGATCAGAATTATAAAATACTCAGAAAATCGGAAATTGCATTAATCAAAAAGGAATTACAAAAGTCTAATGTCATCAACTCAAAAGTCTCTTATCTCTCTTGCAGGCCCTGGTTTTCCAGCCCTTGTAACATTACTTACACAATTTAGTGAGGACTGATAAGCCTTGAAATTGTGGCAACTGTCCATCCACAAATACACAACGATCCATAGTATAAAACAGAAGACAAAAATAGTGATCGCGCTGATCAGAAAGTTGAACCATTGTTGCAACTGATATCTGAAGATAGTGCTGTCAGCTCAGTAGCATCCGCTGAATTGTAGTCTTTGACCATCATTTCTTCGGATCTGCAAAAGTACTCAAGTTAGCAAGCCGTTTTAGGTAATTCCCCTACGACTTCGCTTCATTGAATAATAATTCACAAAGACATGACAATAGATGTATCTTTGCAATTTAGAATGCAAATTGACCCATCAAGAACATAGGGATAAGTACAAGAAAAATGATAAAAATGCGGGTAAAAAGTAGGCAATTTTAGCAACCAACATCTCCCCCCAACTAGCCTTTTTACATGTCCTCATGCAACTTGTCCCCTGCGCATATCTAGGTTGGAACTTGAGTCACCGGGTTCGGCGAATTTCAAAGTTGAAATTCGAAATTCGTTGAATCTTAAACCAATTCGAATTTATTCATTTAAATTCGCCCATAAAATTCGACTGGGTTTAATCTTACATTAAAACCGAATTTCTAAACAGCACACCGCTGGCATTGCACTCCCAGTTTTCATGAGTAGTGACTGGTCTCGTGACTCTGCAATCTCAGAAGCTTAGACTCCAGAGAATGACAATACATCTCACATTGCTTTTTTGGGTTTAGTTGTTTGCAATGGTGAATCGGTGACTATCGAAATTTGTAGTGTCGATATTTGTACAATGAAACTGCCTAATGCCAATGCAAAGATGATTGTCGAAATCTGAGTGTAGAGATCTACATAACGCGTACGGTTCCAACACAATGGTGTCCAAGTCGTATTATGTAAAAAAATTATTTACATAACTTTTAATAAACATGGTCTACCGTCTACATTTACATAACTTATTTATATTTCAATATATTTATATGTAAAAAAAATATTTACATAATAATCTAAATTTTTATTCATAATTTATTTATTAATCATTATAGTTATATATAATAATAAATGATTTTTAATATATTTATAAAATTCATGAAATAATGGGTTCATAGGGTGAGTCACATAGCATGAAGATGAGGAAACCACCTAGACATAGGCTAAGTCACTGTGTTTATTTAATTATTAATCATGTCGACAATTTGGCAATGTTATTTTTATTTCTGGCATTTGTGTTTATATATATATATATATATATATATATATATATATATGTCGAACTTAATGCCGAATTTTATTGTCAAAATTTTAACTGTCGAATTTTATTCGAATTTCAAAGTTGTCGAACTCGAACACGAACACGAACGCGGTGACTATGGTTGGAACCACTGTGATTAGCATGAAACTGTGCAAGATCATACTTTGTGGCCATATCTGTTCCAGGAAACTTAAACTCAATTGTTTGAAGAACTTCCTTCCACCAATCATCCTGGACCACATACGCTGGTATGCACTGCTCAGATGGCAACCAAATAACAGGAAACCAAAATCTCAAACCTATCCATCGGGTCCCATAATGGTGCATACATGCAATGTACCGTGGTATTCTTTTCAAAGCCCTAACAAAATTAGGGGCCCCAAACGGTTCGCGTATTTGCATTGCTGAGGATGACAACATCCAATGTTTCTGACAGCCATCTCGGACCTCCTCTTGACAGGTAACAATTTGTTTTGTACATATGTCAGCACACCACCTCTTTGTTGTCAGTATCTTATTCTTTCGTCCTTTAATATTCACAAATGTATTGTGTTTGTTGAAGATATCCTCAACTTGAAAATGCTCCATTCTAAGCATAAGTGGTCTGTTCATCGGATTTTCTTCGAACGTGTCAAAGGTTTTCTTCCACTTAACCTGGTTAATTGTGAAAGAAGTGAAAGCTCTCAACTGAACATTCCCCACATATGGCACTGGATTAAATTTGTGGTCATCCTTCAACAAATAATCATGCATGTAAAGCTCGCACATTAGGTGCTAGTTCAGGGCATTGTGGGTTCTCATAATTCAAAGAAACTATATAGGGTCCTGTATGTCATGACTTACTTCTGATGAATATTCTCCAGATAGAAGAACAGGTATCGTTCATGGAGGAACAAAGTGTAACTGTTGGTAGGGGGCCGGCATGTGATTACCTGCTGCGCCAAGTCAAACATTTCATCCTTATCGACCTTCTTGAATTCCTTTCACTACTCGGTGGGTTTCCAAGGGAACAGACCCTTGTTGGAAACGAATCGCCATAGTTTGCCATTTTTGAATTTTAGTGGTTAACAAAAATTCTCGTGACTTGAACAAATGAAAAAGTGACTCGGTATGTGCGGCTGCTGAAGTCGTCGACCTGTCTTCAGTCTTCATTTTTGCTGAAGTGGTTTCGACTCTAGGGTTCATGGCGGCCTGATCAACAACCCTTTTATGCCCCCTTACTCGTCTTCGTTAGCGCAACACTCGCTTCCTTAACTTGATAATTTCATTTTTAATTGCATATTTTCTTTAAACTATGACTGATACCTATCCTGGATGGGGGTATTTCTTCTTGCACATTGTTTAATGAATTCTTGCTTAATGGGGACCTCCTCCACTGGGTTCACGACCGGTGTTGCATTTGGCGGATTGACATCAGTGAATTCGTCAACTGGTCAGTGCTTGACCCTAATCTCTTCTGTTTGCTCCACAGACTGGGGAGCAACCCCAACATTTTCTTCCACAAGCTCTGGAATCTCCATCCTTTCCCTGATTGGCTCCTGCGGAATGACATTTTCAACATCCTCTTCCTGTGGCTGCTCCATTATCTGATCTTCTCCTTCTCTTGGCTCAAGGTTTGGTTTTGGCTCTTGCGGGCTAGAACCAACTACAATATTTTCTCTCAATTTCTCTGAGGGGATAACATCATCCATAAATTCTTCAACTTGCTCTTCGGTCGACGCTGGTTTTTGTGTAACAACGTTGCCGATGGCCCTTATGGCTGTCCCTACAAATTCTAATATATAGGGGGAGAGATCTTTACTTTCACCGAATGAGTAGGGGAACGAAATTCCCTTACCCCTCTTGGCACGGAAGCAGGAAGTGGAGAACGGGGAGTGTCTTCTTCAGTTTCCATCCTTTCAACACCTACCTTTAGATCTTCAATTTTGTCTTCATCTCCCTTATCTTCCAATTGTTCTGCCCCTTCCCTTTCTCTTCCTTCCCGTGCCTCTTTCACCATTTGTTCTGCTTGCTCAACAGTGGTCACTGGTTCTTGTGTGATAGTATCGACTGCGACTTCCATTTATTTCAATGGTTCCCTTCCTGCTTCGACAGGGAACTCTGGTTCTTGTGTGACAATGTCACCTGCAAGTTCTTCAACTGTTTGAATTTTTCCTATTAATTCAACAACCGACGCTAGTTCTTGTGTAACAACGTTGGTTATGCTCTCTTTTACTTCCATTACTTATGTTTTCAGGCCTACAATTGACGCTGGTTCTTGTGTAACAACATCGATTGTAGTCTCTTCCTCCTCCATTGCCTCAGCTCCCATTGCTAATTCTTCCAACCCTTCAGCGTCCGACACTGGTTCTTGTGTAACAACGCCTTTTGCGGTTTCTTTTTCTGCCATTGCTTTTGCTACTGCTGCCAATTCCTCCAACTGTCCAACAACCGACGCTGGTTCTTGTGTAACAACGTCGTCTGCAGCTTCTCCTTCTGCCACTGCCTCTTCTACTGTAGCCAATTCCTCTAACTGTTCAACAACCGACACTGGTTCTTGTGTAGCAACGTTGTTCGCAGCTTCTTCTTTTGCCACTAATTCTTCCTCCACTCTTGCTGACATCATACCCACAAGCTCTTCCTCTGCGAATTCAATGAGTTGTAGCCAGGCCACGGAAATCTGTGATAGGGCATGCACCACCAGTAACCTAACAAGCCCGTGGTTTGTGAGAGTTGCCAATGCTTGGCACGATCGACGAGCGGACCGTGCCATCAATTGAAGATTATTCCATAAGAAATATGACATATCCACATAATGCACATGACCAAATTGAAGACATCCAAGAAGTTTAAAATGATATTTGAACAGGGTGGAGAGCCAACCTTCACAAGTAATATATCGCATAACAAAATATGCGACTTCGGCCCACAACTGCGGCAAGGATTTCCAATCGTATCCTCTGCCTTTTTGCACCACGGCTTTCCCTGCTTGCAAGAATAATTCTGGGAATTCCAGTAATGGCAACTTCCTGGAAAACCATTTTTGCCCCCTTTGTGGCAACCCACTGACAGTCGAGATGGTTTCTTTAGTGACAGAAATGTCCAGTCCGCGTACTCTAGAATAATTTCCGTCCAAGTTTAGTGCAAATTCGACTGTAATGGCTTCATCGAACCCCTGCAACCTTTCAAAATACATGTCCCAGCCTACATCCAGGAAAACTTGCCATACATTTGGATTGCGTCGGACCTGCATTGTGTTTTCTGGTTCATGCCTCATAGCTTGCCCACCCAATTCGCCAGTTGCTTTGTAGCAGCACTCAGAGTAGTAGCAAGATCGTTGAGAAGAGTGTTAGGCGATAAGATTGTAGTGAAAGTAACCATGAAAGGGAAATTCAGATGAGGGTTAATGGAAAAATCCATGGTGGATTGTAATAATTATAGTAATTATTCCAACATATGGGAAAAGGCCAAAATTAAGTATTATCGTACATATTCAAATCCCAACGCGCATGGATAATTGTGCAGGGTATGGTGATGATCAGAGCAATGATCGTGAGGGTGTATGAGTTGGCATGAGGTTCACAAGCAATAATGGTTTGTCATTTTTAACATCAAATATGATACCTTCCCCCAATTAAGGAATAACTGTCCACGGTCATGTCTAGTCATGTCTTAAGTGAAATATCAATCAAATCCACAAAAGTCGGTCAGGGACGTACTTGGCGACTTACCTTGGCAGAGTAACAACAGCGGGGGAGTAACAACAACGGTGAGGTACTTAGACGAAATTGCCACAAACAGAGTAACAACACCGGAGGAGTAACAACACCAGTGAAATACTTGAGCAAAATCAGCACTGAAAGAGTAACAACATCTGAGGAGTAACAGCACCAGAGGAGTGACAACAATGGTGAAGTACTTAGACAATCGGCATCGACGGAGTAACAACACCGAAGGAGTAATAACACCAGCTAAGTACTTAGACAATCAACTGTTGAAGGAGTAGCAGCATCGGAGGAGTAACAACACCAGTGAAGTACCTTCAAGAAAAACAATAATAGACTAATAGCAACACACACACACACACACACACACACACACACACACATATGTATGTATATTTTTTTAAAGCAAGGGGTACATAGGAAGAGTTCTTTGCACCTATGATTTCAAAACCAAAATTCTCAGAGAAATGCTTAATGAAGGAGTCTCTAGAAGCTGGACAGTGAGACAATCTGAGGCGATGTCCATTTACAATCAGGGGGTATGTGCCTTATCAATTGTTACAAGTCTAACAATCCCGTTATCAAACACCATGTCAACTTCATACGATCCCATCCATCTTGAGTAGAGCTTTCCCTTAAAGTCCTTGAATCGAGAATCATAGAGCAATGCCCAATCTCCTCTCTGAAACACTTTTTTCTTGATGAATTTATCATGCCATTTAGTTCGTTACTGCTGAATTGTAGTAGTGTTCTGGACAACTGTCAAATGAATTTCATCCAACTCGTTCAGTGATTCCAATCGGTGTTTCTAGGCTTCTGTAAGATCCAATCCCACTTCAAGAGCTATCCTGAGTGTCTTAATCTCGATTTCCATCGGAAACAAAGGAGATTTCTCATAGACAAGTTCCTAAGGTGAAAATCCTATTGTATTCCGCCATGTTGTCCTATACGCCCACAATGCCTCATGAAGCTTCTCAACACAATTTCGACTATGGATTGCTACAGCGTTCGTAAGGATGTTCTCGAGCACCTTGTTCGTACTTTTGATTTGACCAATCGCCTGAGGATGATATGGAGATGTTACCCTGTGCTTGATTCCATACTTATTCATAAGTCATGCTATCAAATGTGATGTGAATTGTGCTCTTCCATCTGAAACTATCTCTCTATGAGCTCCGTACCGAGCGAAAATTTCTTCAAACAAAAAGTCTGAGACAACTTGCTCCGTTGCTTTCACAACAACCTTGGCGTCTACCCACTTTGTCACATAATCCGTGCATACCAAAATATGAACTTTATGATGTGAAGATGGATTAAATGGTCCAACGAAATCAATAGCCCATTTCTCAAAGGGCTCAAGAGCTATTTGGGGGTGTAACGACATCTCATCTGCACGACTAGGCTGACCCATCCGTTGGCAGCTATCGCACCTTCGAACATATTTCCTTGAATATCGAAAAATAGAGGGCCAATAGAACCCCATCTGCAACACCTTGTGGCCTGTCTGCTTATCCGCGAAATGCCCTCCACAAGGGCCATCATGGGCAGCTTTCAGGACATCATAGATGTTATCTTCACCTATGTAACGCCGGATCTGCTGGTTAGGTCCTGTGTAAAAGAGGTATCCTTCAATCCATGAATAGCAGGCGCTATGATGGATAATCTTTCGCTGCTCCCTGTATGGCAAATGTTGAGGTACTTTCTCTATAGCAAGATAGTTAGCAATATCTGCATACCACGTAGTGTGAGTAGAAATTGCAAAAATATGTTCATCTGGAAAACTATCCTCTACAGGTGTACCTTCATCACTAGTATCCAACTTAGACAAGAAATCTGCAACTACATTATCTTTCCCTGGCTTATCTGTAATGGTGATATTAAATTCTTGAATCAACAATAACCACCTTATAATACTACCAGGGGTTATAGGTTTGTTCATCAGATACCTGATGGTTGAATGATCAATGTGCACGAAAGTGGGATACCCTGTAATGTAATGTCAAAACTTATTAATGGCATAAATGATTGCTAAAAACTCCTTTTTTGTTACTGTATAGTTCAATTTCAGCAGGAGTTAGGTTCTTGCTGACACAATATATTGCATACAGCTTCTTGTCCTCATGTTGTCCCAAGACTGCCCCTACTGTTGTGTGAGAAGCATTTGTAGAGTTATGAAATGGAAGCTTCCAGTCAAGAACTCGTAGTATTGGAGCTTTGCAGACCAACTCTTTGATTTGCACAAAAGCTGCTTCACATTCATCTGTCCACACAAATTTTGCATCCTTAGGTAACAATTGAAAAAGTGGGTGCGCTATCTTAGATTTTTTTTATTATCATTATTATTATTATTATTAATTTTTTTAAATTTTTTTCTATGTCTCTGTAAAACGTCTGTAATAGCCTGCATAATCGATAAAAGTACATACTTGTGTTGGTGTCTTAGATGTAGGGAAGTGTAATATTACCTCTACCTTGGCAGGATCAACCCGAATTCCTGTCGCTGAAAGCAATTCCCCGAGAATAATTCCTTTTTCCATCATCATGTGACATTTCAACATACTAAGAGAAACATGTGTCTGCTTACATCTTTTGAGCACTTTCTCTAAGTCTTCCAGAGCCTCATCAAAAGAGTCCCATATGGGGTGAAATCATCCATATAGATTTCAAAACTATCATTGACTAGATCATAGAAGATCCCTAATATTGCCCATTGGAAGGTGGCAGGCGCATTACAGAGACCAAATGGAAGGACTCGGTATGCGAAAGTTCCCCAAGGGCATGTGAAGGTAGTCTTGTCTTGATTCTCAAGAGCTATTTGGATTTGTTTATACTTGCTAAACCCATCCAGGAAGGAAAAAAACTTCTTCCCGGCTAATGTATCAAGGACATGATCAATGAAAGGTAAGGGAAAATGGTCTTTTTGAGTTGCTTTGTTTAGTTTCCTATAATCAACACAAATTTGCCACTTGCCATTTTTCTTCGGAACAATTACTAGTGGGGACACCCATTGACTTTCCGAGATTGGGTAGATAAATCCCACATCTAATAGTTTCTGAAGTTCGTCTTTGACAACGTTCTTTAAGGCTGGATTCATTCTTCTTTGCGGTTGCCTAACAAGTTGACATTCTTCCTTAATGTATATGTGATGGGTGCACAAATCAGCAGGGATCTCCTTCATGTATGTATACTCCCAGGTGAAGGCTTCTTTCTGTTCTCGAAGGTTTTTAAGTAACCTTTCGGACTAGGCAGGTAAAGGGGTAGGATTCACATTCAACGTTTTCCCTGGTTCAATTTCTATAGGCACACTGTCACGGGGTACAATTACAAGAGTGTCTTCAACTTTAGTTGTTGGTTCAATAGTTTCCTGAACATTGCAGCTCATAACAGATTGTAATAACAAATAGCTTGAATAAGAAACAGAGCTAGAACTACTGATAAAAGTACTAATGACATCATCCTCCGTTTCATCCTTAAAACAAGGGGCCTCACTAATAGTAATAATTGGTCTAATTTCCTCATTGTCAGTTTCAAGCCCTTTCATAGGTAGATATTTTTGTATTAAGGTAAATCCTGGTTTATTTGATGAACTTGGTTCTGCAGGGGGATAAAGGATAAGGTTCTTTGTGACTTCCTCGTTGGATATTACCATATTTCCTGACCGACATCCAATATAGGCATCTACGGTTGCAAGCCAAGGTCTTCCTAGAATCAAAGGGTGCTTGCTGGTTGGGGATTGGGTATGTAAAACCAAAAGATCAACAGGGTATTGCCATGACTCTAGTGAAATAATTATGTCTTCCAACTTTCCTACTGGTTTTACAGTAGATCGGTCTGCCAATTCTAAGATGGAAGGAGTTGGTTTAAGGTTTCGCAGACCTAGGATAGTAGTGGTTGCAAAAGTTATAACATTAATTGCGGCCCCCAAATCTACCAGCACGTTTGGGATATCAATCCCATTAATCTGTACTGTCAGTGTTGGGTTCCCTGGGTCCCTGTGTTTAACAGGTGTAAGCTTCCCCAACATAATGTCTGATAATTTCCCCATAACGTGAATAGTAAGTGGGTCCTTTGGTTTCCTACCAGGTTTCTTAGAACAATATTCTTTGATCGTTTTGGCATAAATCGGTACATCCCTCATAGCTTGAAGTAAGGGAATTTTAACAAACAGGTTTTGTAACTCCCCTAAAAAGTCCAATTCAGGACGAGGATTCCGTTTGCTCAAGGATAGTCTCTTAGGATAGGGTGGATTAGTCTGACATCCTCTAGTGACAATGGTTTGAGAAGAAGGTTGATGTCCCATAGGAATATTGTTTGACTCTTCCCCCGTTGTCCTAGATTCTAGTCTGAGACTTCATCATCAATATGTTCAACAATTATAGGCGAAGTCTGAGTATTTACCACCTGACCGGACCGAAGGTTTAACTCGTTAGATTTTGCAGCAGAAATACTATATGCAGGGAGGTTGAGTGTCTCAACCTGTTGAGTCCCCTTATTGTTTGGATTGGGGTTGGATTGAACAGGCAATTGCGGACGGAGAGGAGGATTACTGGTAGAGACATTAGGAAGCAGTTATAACTGCTGTTGTGGCATAGGCTGGGAGAACTGTCCTGAAGGAGTAGGAGAAGGTCCACGCCAATTCTGGGACCATGAGGGGGTTGGATTGGTTTGAGGGAACCATGGTTGCCAAGACGTTGGATATTGGTAATATTGCAGCCATGAAGGTGAAAAAGGTACAGTCTGAGGCCCAAAATTTGAATTATTAAAGTACTAAGAGAAGTCTTGGGGCATACCTTGATTCATGTTTTGTGGTCGTGGTTGCCATGGCTTTTTCGATTCCATAAAGTACAAGCGATCCACCTCTTCATTTTCCCCTTGAAAGACCGCCTTCAGCCCAGGAAGAGAGGGACACTCATTAGTGGAATGACTCTGTTCACACATCGCATAGGTCTCAACAACATTCAGTGGACATTCCTTTAGTGGGTGCTTCTTCCTGCATTTAGGGCAAAATATCGACATAGCCTTCTCTGCTTCAATCTGCTTCTGCTTCGCCTGTAAAACTTCCCGAAGAAAATGTGCTTAGGATATCGGTCCTTAAGTTATCCAACAAGTTCCCAATTTTTGCTTTCGTAATTCCACCGCTGGATGGCTTGAGAGTTTGGATCCCATGCTTCTGTCTCGCAGCGCCACGCGAACGCTGGATACATAATTCGCAGATGGTATCAAAGTCTGTCTTTGATATATCTCCCTTTCCTACAATGTTCAACAATTCCAAAGATTCCTCCCTTAGTGCCCGGAGAAAAATTATCTTCACGATGTCCTTGTCTAGATCACTATGGCCTGATTTATGCAAACTGTATTTGAAACATTCTACAAAGTCCTCCATGTTCTCATCCTCTTTCTGCATTATCTTAAAGATTTCTTCCTTATCATCTCGGGATTTGCAGTAGTCTTGATATTTTTCAAGGAAAATCGTCTTCATATCATCACATGAGGTAACAAATTTCCCCCCTAAACCCATGAACCATCTTAGAGCTATTCCCTTCAAGGTAGCAGGGAATATTTTCAATTTCTAAGCATCAGAAATATAGTCATATCCTTGACAGACAATGTCAAATTCAAATAAAAATGTGTCTGGATCTTTAGATTAGAGTCCATGGAAGTTAGGTAGTGCTGCGTGTTATCCATGATAACACTTAGAAATAGTTTTTGAGTCAATTGGTCAAATTAGTTAGGGTTTTAAATTTTCTCAAAATAAAAGTTAATGTACAAAGGGTCATTTGGTCATCTTGTCATTATGTAGGGCCAATTTGAGTTTAAATGAGATCAAACATAAAGGTTAAATCCAAACTTCCATATACGTTGGGCTTATTTGGTCATGATTGGCATTTAGACAGTTTCGCAGAAATTTGTAGCAACTCCATTTATGAACACAAAGTATTTGCTACGAAAGTTCCCAAAACTTCTGCAACAAAATTGTCACTTCTGCCCCCTGTTTCGCTACGAAACCTTGTCGATTAGTAACGGTTCATTTTTTTTAAAAGTCACGGTTTATAGTTTAGATGGATTGCGATTATGTGTCAGAGTTCACCTTTATTATCCATTATCCCCAAATGTCACATTGCAAAGCACACGGTCCATCGTTCTCTTTTTCATTTTGAGTTGGTTTTGCTGTCATAGGGAGGTCTAGCTGTCATTAGGAGAAATTGCATGAGGCAAGAAGCAACTCATTACGTGTTGCAGCCATGGCACAATACAAAAGGAACGGATGGCTACAGGCAGAGAGAAGTGGCTGAGCGGGCTTTATTTCTTTGGAATAATGATCATATAGTAAGCTTGATTGCTCAAAATTGCCATGTCATTTTGCCGATCATTTTCCCTGCTTTGGAGAGAAATACAAAGAACCACTGGAATCAATCTGTTCACAGTTTGACTTTAAATGTAAGAAAGATTTTTCTGGAGATGGATAAGTCATTGCGTTGACCAGTTTTTTAATTTCAACACTATCTTATTTGTTGGGATCAAGATAGTTGGAAAGTGTTGTTTCACTGTCCTTTTCAGAGTTGGCATAAATGGAAGTTGAAAGGGAAAAGTAGTTGAATGCATGACCTTTTCAAGGCAGTTTGCCTGCATAGTCACTTCAAGTCCGTAGTTGCTTTGTTTGGCCAACTACTTCCTTATCAATGATTGCTATAATGATTGCCATCTCTTTTTATCTGACAGGGCTGGTTTTGTTGATAGTACCATATAGAATTTATCATCAAAATGGTTGGACAAACTGTTCGAAATGATAAGGAGGCAGAAGAAATCATGAAAAATAAAAAACTCAGAAATTTCATATTTTCATAGCAACTCCCCATAGTTAAGCTGGATATTTGCTACAGAATTGCTGTAGCTTATCATGGAGGAGAATGCAAGTAAAAATCTTAGCTTGAGGAGTTCTAATGGCATGCGTTTAGCTTAAATACATAAGTGAAGACCTCAAAACTTGCAGAAAGATCAGAAAGGTAGCGGAGGGGTGTTTTTTGTAATTTGCTACCAAATTTTGGTACAAAACTGTCCAACTTTGTTTTTTCTGCATTATAAAGTTTTGATTAGTGTTGATTAGGTATTAGACAACAAGGCATTTGGGCTATAGGCAGTAGGAATGTCCACATCATCAGCCAATGGACTCCTATTTTCAGGAAGACAGGTCAGCAAGTCAACCAGAGCAACTTCCACGTGGCAAAAACACAACAATACAACACACAACACTCCAACACATTTCAGCAGTTGGTCACATTCGATGAGGGTCACTCACCAATTGAATTTTTTGAGTTCATAAATGATAGGAGACTCCTATTTGTATACAAATTCTGTTAAAATAGAAAATATCCCTATAAAGGCTCCATGTTTTGTAACTCAATTAGAATTAGGTCTCTCAGCTATGCATCGATCTAGCATAGATAAGGGTTGATGGATGATGTGAGAGGACCACTTTTGTAAACTTTTTCTTCAGTTAATATACATTTGCAGCATACTGTCTTTTGACCTGAGATTCTGTTTTGGCTTATTTGTTTTATCTCCATGTTTTGTATGTTGTTATCAGTTTCATAGCAATTTGATTACTTGGAATTCATGTCACAATGCTCCAACTTCCTTCAGTTTGCTATGTTTAAGCTGTAAAATTTATTTCACATATTTTTAAAGCCAAAATTGCCTCAGCTTCCGTGAACTCAATGTTGTTTGTAATTAATTTTTCTTAACTGACTCCATGCCCAATGGTGGCAGTCATCACACTCCCTTTCACCTGCAAAATCACATGAAGTAGAAACAGAGTTAGCCATCTGCAAATTGAATTTTATTTTAGAACATTATACTTTATTCCTTGAGAGAGCCCTCTCAGAGTGGAAGGGCTAACTTCCAATTAAAAGTTGGTTTGAAATAGTTATGCTTGGTTGGAGGTTGACACAACCCAACTTGTTCTAGCCTAATGATAACATTTTGGTGCCTCTGTCGGGAGTTTGAAAGTTATATCATCCTGGGTGTTCCTTTTCAAAGTAGCTGAGCTCTTGAAGTAGCAGGAGATCAGAAAATTCAAGGCTGTACTTCTACCTAAGTGACTCCACTGGAATCTTCAGCTTAAAGGTGGCTCCCAGGAAGATTTATACGAGGAGCAATCCAAATCCAAATCCACCGAAGATAGTTGATGATCCAGAGAAAATTATCAGAGGAAATGGTAGTTCATCAAAATCAGATCGTCAAAGTTTAGATCCAACTGTTGATGGTGAATAGTAATTGGACAACAAAGAGGTTATACATCATTCACCTGGCGATTCCAATCTTGAAGAATTCAGAAATTCATAGCTTCATGATAACACCACTAGGGAAATGAGAGACTTAAATGCAGCTACAATTTCTTCAAGGTATGCATGTGTGGACTTTTAAAAAAATTATGGATTTCGAAATCTTTTGCCAGAGATGCATATCTTTTAAGCATTGGCCTTAAATTTGATGGAGAAGATTTAAGCTTGACTTTAGAGTATGTATCGAAGTTTCATGACTTTACTGAGCTCCTTAGAGTCAAACAAGAAGATGTATTCATTAGACTTTTATGTGATTCATTTCCCAGAAAGTGTAAAAGCTGGGCGGAAAGGTTACTTGCTAGGATCTATAAAATCATTTTTAGCATTTTGGCTTATTTTCTTGGAAACATGGATGGAGAAGACGGAGTTTGTGGCAGGGTCTCTTTCCATTCAGGAGCTCACTGAATGGAACGATATGTGCTCTGATGTAGAAGTTGGTGAGAACTTTTCTTCATCACTATCTTTTTATTTAAAGTAATATAAAGGAAATCCTGAAAATAAGATTCTATTTTTAGATGAATTTGCTCGTGAGCTTGAAAAAGATATTGAGGATGTAGAAGCTCAAATTCAGTCTTATCATTTTCAAGATCATATGCAGAGTTTTCAAAGTTTTTTCTAGCTAAAACAAATAGAAGAGGTATTGTCTTTTGACATAAAGATGGAGAAATGTTTTGTTTTAAAAAATAGATCCGATGACACAAAACTGAAAACATATGATGACATGGAAAACAAGTGTGAATTGTTTAGCTATGAGGATTGCTTTGTTCACAATTTTGAAAATATTAATAAAAAATATCATATCTTTATTGATCCTGTAGCAGACTATATGGAGGGTTTTTTCAGTTTGAGTTTTCAGCCATGTTTTCACTGTGAGAAACAGATCCATTGTCAGTTTCCATTATATTTTTTAGCTTTGATTTTGTTGATGCATAGTCAAGCAGTCCTTTCATTTCAACAGCTACTTGATTGGCTTCACTGGCATTTTTGTGTCGTTTGATTCAACAGCTTCTCAGCAGTATAGGGTAGGTAGGTGTGTGTGTGAATAAACTCAGTATTTCGAGCAACTTTTCAGCATGTACAGATATAGTTTTCAGCTTGGATTGTAGTTTGGTTTGGTTGCAAATAGTTTTGTTGATGCATAGTCAAGTAGTCCTTTCATTTCAGCAGCTACTTGATTGGCTTCACTGGAATTTTTGTGTCATTTGATTCAACAACTTCTTAGCCGTATAGGGTAGGTAGGTGTGTGTGTGAATAAGCTCAATATTCCGAGCAACTTTTCAGCATGTACATATTTAGTT
Source organism: Pinus albicaulis (assembly GCA_034641835.2). Lineage (NCBI taxonomy): Eukaryota > Viridiplantae > Streptophyta > Pinopsida > Pinales > Pinaceae > Pinus > Pinus albicaulis. The sequence continues at coordinate 552,601,413 of CM076572.1, forward strand.
TTCAGCTTGGATTGCAGTTTGGTTTGGTTGCAAACAGTTTAAAGTTGCAGGATCAGCCCATTGGATAAGGCACTGGTCTGCGAATTCAGAGATTTGTGGTTCTTTGCTGCACCACAGGGGAGCAACATCCCCATTGGAGCCACTGTTATCCATGATAACACTTAGAAATAGTTTTTGAGTCAATTGGTCAAATTAGTTAGGGTTTTAAATTTTCTCAAAATAAAAGTTCATGTACAAAGGGTCATTTGGTCATCTTGTCATTATGTAGGGTCAATTTGAGTTTAAATGAGATCAAACATAAAGGTTAAAATCCAAACTTCCATATGTGGCCGGCTTATTTGGTCAGGATTGGTATTTAGACAGTTTTGCAAAAATTTGTAGCAACTCCAGTTATGAAAACAGAGTATTTGCTACGGAAGTTCCCGAAAATTCCGCAGCAAATTTGTCACTTTTGCGACTTGTTTCGCTACGAAACCCTGTCAATTAGTAATGGTTCATTTTAAAAAAAAATCACGGGTTAGAGTTTAGATGGATTGCAATTATGTGTTAGAATTCACTTTTATTATCCATTATCCCCAAATGTCACATTGCAAAGCACACAGTCCGTCGTTCTCTTTTTCATTTTGAGTTGGTTTCGCTGTCATAGGGAGGTCTAGCTGTCATTAGAAGAAATTGTAGGTTGCAAGAAGCAACTCATTACGTGTTGCAGCCATGGCACAAAAGAAACAATACAAAAGGAACGGATGGCTACAGGCAGAGAGAAGTGGCTGAGCGGGCTTTATTTCTTTGGAATAATGATCATATAGTAAGCTTGATTGCTCAAAATCGCCATGTCATTTATCCGATCATTTTCCCTGCTTTGGAGAGAAATACAAAGAACCACTGGAATCAGTCTATTCATGGTTTGACTTTAAATGTGAGAAATATTTTTTTGGAGATGGATAAGGCATTGCTTTGACCAGTTTTTTAATTTCAACACTATCTTATCTGCTAGGATCAAGATAGTTGGAAAGTGTTGTTTCATTGGCCTTGTTGGAGTTGGCATAAATGGAAGTTGAAAGGGAAAAGTAGTTGAATGTGTGACCTTTTCAAGGCAGTTTGCCTACATATCACTTCAAGTCTGTAGTTGCTTTGTTTGGCCAGGGACTTCCTTTTCAATGATTGCTATAACGATTGCCATCTCTCTTCATTTGACAGGGCTGGTTGTGTTGATAGTACCATATAGAATTTATCATCAAAATGGTTGGACAGGATATTAGAAATGATAAGGAGGTAGAAGAAATCATGAAAAATAAAAAAACTCAGAAATTTCACAGTTTCGTAGCAACTCCCCATAGTTAAGATGGATATTTGCTACGGAATTGTTGTAGCTTATCATGGGGTAGAATGCCAGTAAAAATATCAGCTTGAGGAGTTCTAAGGGCATGAGTTTAGCTTAAATACATAAGTGAAGACCTCAAAACTTGCAGAAAGATCAGAAAGGTAGTAGAGGGGTGTTTTTTGTAATTTGCTACCAAACTTTCTACAAATTTTTGCTACGAAACTGTTGTAGCATATCATTGATAAAAATGTAAGTGAAATTTTGAGATAAGGGAGTGCTAATGGCATGTGTTTAGCTAAAAAACATCAATGAAGACTTCAGAACTTGCAGAAAGGTCAAATAGCTAGCTGAAGGGTGTTTTTGGAATTTGCTACCAAATTTTGCTATGGAACTGTCCAACTTTGTTTTTTCTGCATTATAAAGTTTTGATTATTGTTGATTAGGCATCAGACAACAAGGCATTAGATGGGCTACAGGTAATAGGAATGTCCATATCATCATCCAATGGACTCCTATTTTTTAGGAAGACAGGTCAGCAAGTCAACTAGGTCAGCGTCCACGTGGAAAAAGCACAACAGTCAAACACACAACACTCCAACACATTTCAACAGTTGGTGGCATTCGATGAGGGTCACCAATAGAATTTGTTGAGTTCATAAATGATAGGAGACTCCTATTTGTATACAAATTCTGTTAAAACAGAAAATATCCTTATAAAGGCTCCATGTTTTGTAACTCAATTAGAATTAGGTCTCTTAGCTATGCATCGATCTAGCCCAGGTGGCAATTTTTTGTTATGAAGACTTTTCTCTATATATGTGTAGCTTTTCCACTTTTAGAAGGTTGATGGATGATGTGAGAGGACCACTTTTGTAAACTTTTTCCTGAGTTAATATACATTTGCAGCAGACTGTCTTTGGACCTGAGATTCTGTTTTGGCTTATATGTTTTATCTCCATGTTTTGTATGTTGTTATCAGTTTCATGGCAATTTGATTGCTTGGAATTCATGTCACAATGCTGCAACTTCCTTCAGTTTGCTATGTTTAAGCTATACAAATTTATTTCACATCTTTTTAAAGCCAAAATTGCCTCAGCTTCCATGAAAACAGTGTTGTTTGTAATTGTTTTTTCTTAACTGACTCCATGCCCAATGGTGGCAGTCATCACACTCCACATGAAGTAGAAACAGAGTTAGCCATTTGCAAGTTGAATTTTATTTTAGAACATTATACTGTATTCCTTGAGAAAGCCCTCTCAGAGTGGAAGGGCTAACTTCCAGTTAAAAGTTGGTTTGAAATAGTTATGCTTGGTTGGAGGTTGACACAACCCAACCTGTTCTAGCCTAGTGATAACACTGTCAAAGGAATAGGCTTCACAGGCGCCTCACCCGTGATATCTCCAATTGGAAATTCAATTGAAGAAGTTGAAGGAGCCATGAATATCTTCCAATACTCACTTGGAATCTCAATCGATTCTGGTTGTTCTACAATATGCGGTTGAGTTTGCTTAACAACACTCCCTTGATCAAGAGTCTCAACCGGTTCTGATTGTTCTACAATTCGCAGTTGGGTATGCTTAACAACACTTCCTCGATCAAGAGGTGCAGTGGATTCCTTCAAATTCTCTTCTTCCTCTGAACTTACAATATCTGCGTCGCTTGACCCTCTGCATGCTACTTCTTCCTTGGACTGTACTTCTGTTATTGGAGAAGGTTCAGGTTGTGTCATAGACTGCCCTTCAGACTTCATCTGAGATTTTACCCTGACAGCAGCTCGTGATTAATAAATAATTCACAAAGATATGACAATAGATATACCTTTGCAATTTAGAATGCAAATTGACCCATCAAGGACATAGGATAAGTACAGGAAAAAGGATAAAAAGGCGGGTAAAAAGTAGGCAATTTTAGCAACCAACACAGAGTGTGGATCAAAAGGCTACCAACTGTCCCTGGCCATCTTTCCAAACTCCTCATTCAAGATCCATCCTGGATTAAATTTAAATGGCGCCCCAAGCATTTTTGAACTTTCATCAATTTCTAAGTAGATGGGAAAGTGGTCAGAGCAGTGAATTCGATCCACCCAAGTATGAACTCTCCCCGCTTACAATAATATTTGACTAAGTATAAGGAACCTAATGAGGTGTTTATAAACAGTTGCTGGGCCCCACCTGTTGTTTATCCAAGTAGGTTTGACTTCTAGAGGCATTATATTAACCAACCCTTCACCTTCAATAAGATTGAGTATTTGATCAGCCATGGGGTTGTCGAAGGGGGTTGAAGGACCCCACACTTGTCCTTGACTAAGTGTAAAATTCAAGTCACCTCCTATGATCAGGTTTTCAGAGACAGGTAAATTAGAAGTTAGAAGGTTTTTCCAGAAGGGTAGCTTCACATCAAACAGTCCATAAACGTTCAGGATCCTAAATTCTTTGTTCAATGACTTTGAAAACATCTCCATAGGGAGTCCCACTCTCACTGCAAATGCATTTACAAGTGTTAGACTCACTCGTCAACCAGTAATGATCCCCCCCGACTTGCTAGCATAGTCAACACAGCGAAAGACCAACCTCTCAATAATTTGCTCAAAATCCCACACAAATAACTACACTTTCCCATCATTTCTTGAATTAAAACTAGATCAGGACTGTTAGAAAAAACAAACTGCTTGAGGGACAATCTCTTTGCCTGCCCCCCTTGCCACAGATGTTTATGGATAGGAGCTTCATCGGGAACTACTGGAGGGGTAGGGATTTGCTCTGAGTACCCCATGAATCTCAGATTTCTTTCCTTGCTTGATTTCTGGCATGGCCTTGGCTTTGGGCCTTTCTCAGGGTAGATGCCCTATTGACAGCAAAGGGTAGTTTTCTAAATCCCATCCCAAACCATCGGACTTGGCAGTTTCCAGGTTGACATTTCTCTTCCAGGGTCTAAGGTATATGGAGCTCTGTTTTTTCATCCAGTCCAGAAGATGTGAATGATTTTGAATCTTATAAGGTGGTTTGCAGAGTCTGCTTCTTATTATTAACAGGGTTTTTTATAGCCATAGGAATATTTCCCACCACCAAAGGCTCCCTCGAGCTTTTGTGGACTGTAATAGTCATAGGATTGACTAATCTTGAACCAGGGATGGGTTCGTCATGACTAGGCTGTAAAGGCAAGGCCAGAAAATCCATCATTGGATAACAGCCCACATCTCTGGACCTAATGTTAATAATGAAATCCCCATCCCCAACAAGCTCCAGAATGTTGACTTGGCTAGTAGACAATCCAGGAACCCTCTTGAAGCAAAAATTAGAGGGGGGTGGTTGGGAATTGTCCATTGCCAACTGGGATTTTAATTTTTAAAGTATTAACCAAAATATCTGAAGTCATACGTGGCAAGATATTGGTGTCCATCAGAGAAGCCAAAAGAGCATTGTTCCCATTCGAGGACTGAGCATCGCTTAGATTCTTGACAGCCTGGAGCAATTCCTCTTGGCTTTGTCTCCAATCCACAATGAGATCCACCAATGGGTCCATATCGCTGGACCGAGTAACAGGAGCTTGTGCTTCCCCACTCCCACCGGAGCCAGAGATAACCCTGGAGCAATTTCTCTTGGCTTTGTCTCCAATCCACAATGAGATCCACCAATGGGTCCATACAACTGAATTGAGTAACAGGAGCTTGTGCTTCCCCACTCCCACCAGAGCCAGAAATAGCTTGTAGAGGGTGAGGGGAGGGCTCAGTAAATTTATTCATGTCTTCCATACCCTGTTTAACCAAAGATGAACCCTCTTTTGTTGCCTTCGACACTCATTTGCAAATATAGGATTTTAGGGTACACTTCTCTAGCAAGTGCCCTAGCTTAGTGTACCATGCACGGTGGAATGGGACATTTACAGAGTCCAAAAGTTGTGTCCTTGCCAATTCCCACAGACCAAGTCAATTGCCTCATATAGCCCCTCCTCTGTGTTCAAATTAATGAGCACCAAGCCACGGTGTGCCTGCATGAATTTTTATAGATAGCGTCTATAGCTAGGGTTTCCCCTAGTCTGTCCTCAATTGGCTTCAAGCCTGCCTTCGACTATCATTCGAGGGGGAGACCAGAGAGCTTTAAACCACACAAGGTTTTTGATGCAGGGGCATTAGATTCGAAAAATACTTTGTATTTTATTAAACATAGGGGGTCTTATGTTTTTGAGAAAATATTGATTTTATGTAAATGTTAATGAGATTTTTGAGTGATTTTAATTAATTATTGTGAGGATTTGTTAATGTTCCCAAATGATTTGGAGAACATGAGAGAAATTAGATTTGAGATATCTAAAAATTAATTATGAAGCTTAGGTTAGATTTGGTTTCAAGATTTTAGGGATAAAATCTAGATTGTAGGGGTGTTGAGATATTTGAGGACTTTGTTGAGTTATTGAAGGGATTTGAACCTAAATCGGTTCATTCAAATTTGTATAAATTAATAAGCCTTAAAGGCAAAATAGAGCAGAGAATTAGGAGAGAGGTAGGAGACAGGAGTTGAAGAGGACAAACAGAGTTTTGTTTGTCAAGCCTTCGGGCAATTGTAAGAAGGGCCAATGATTTGAAAACTAGGCCAGGAACAGAGATTTCTGTAAGTAAGCTCATTTGTTTATATGAAAGTATCATTTCAGAATTATATATATTGGTTGATTGAGAAATTGTATGCTTAATTTTTGAAGTTTGGGTTTGAAGTGAGATTATGCATATGAATTGGGAAATTAATGTTAATTACACTATAAGAAAGGTTACATATAATTCTGAGGATAATTAGAAGAAATTGCAATCATCGATCATTGCAAAAATCGATGATGCAAGAAGAAATCTGAATTTACATTCAGAATTGGGCATATGGTAATGGTGGTTGAAAACCCATATAATGCCGTGGAACTGGAGTGTTAGATCAGCGAAGATTTAATTAAATAGAGATAAAATCTCTGTTTGCCGGAATGATGGAATCGATGCCATTGAAGAAGTAAATGAAACCAATTTCATATACAAAGAGGTTGGATCGAAGAATTTGAAGACGGTTCAATTACATAATTGGACAAGCGAAGGCAGGTGTGAACGCGTAGATTTAGAAGCGCTTTGTGAAGAATCAAAAGGGTTTCATATAGTCTTGATGAGAATAGTGAGTTTATGAAACCGAACTGTTAAGAAGGGAATTAACAAAGATAAGAAATTGAATACTGAAGGCGTCGGGGTCTTTAAGGCTGAGTTCAATTAAGAAATTCTACTGTGAACATGGTAGAATCGATGGTAATAGACCAGTAACCTGTCAGCGAATGCGTTGAAAGAATAGCAAGGATGAAGAGTCAAGGGGCGGAACCTTGGTAATACAGTGAATTTCAGAAGTCTTGAGTCAAATGCATGGTGGGAATACAATATGGCCAAAGTGATGAATTGCGAAGCTGCGTGGTTATGTTTGCCAGCAGAAGTGAGAACGTAAAGAGTTTAAATCTCTGTTGAATTGCAAATGCAATGGAAGGTCGATGATCCATATCACAGCAGAATTGAAGACGCAGAACTGTGAAGATTTTCACACAAATTGGTGAGAACGATACAGACACAGTTGAGCCACATTTCCTTGTTCATAAATTGAATGCGTTTTAACCTGGAAACACTGTTGTTTGAATCAATGTGGTGAAGTGCAAAGGCCTTCGATTGATATTTGGTGCAAGTTTGTTAAATCACAAGTATTGAATGACGTGTCTCATCGCTATTGGGAAGGCACGTTGAGGTAAATATGACTTGGCAAATATTTATATTTGTCACTTTGAAGTCAACAAAGGTAAAGTCATAAATTCGATCGAGGAGTATAAATGCTTTGGTCTAAAGTTTAATGTTGTGATAACATTTGGTATTATGATATGGTGAAAAGTGAGTGGCCATCATATTGAATTTTAGGTTGAAGAGAAACCTTTGCATAAATGAATGTTAATGAAGAGTCATATAGATAATGCGCATTGTTTAGTTATGGACCCAAAATTATATGGTTTAGAACCAAATCAACTTTGAATGGTCAGAGAAGTCAAGGTCGATATATATTTAATGTCAATCATTCAATATTGACATTTGGGTATAAAACTTGTGAGTTGGATTCTCAATGCTATTTGAAGTTTTGGTTTAATCACATGAAAAGTTGATTGTTGGGTTTATGGTTTCATATCATTGATTGAAGTTTAGTTTTAAAGCTTCCGCATGAAAGAATTGACTTTTGGGTTGTATTGAAGTATGGTTTTCATAAGCCATAAAAATTTGTGAACAGATGCTATTAGCTTCCGCAATTAAATTAAGAGTTTGTGAATTTGCCCAGACTTAGAGTTTTATTTGGGGCATAAATTTGGAGATGCATTTTTATATGCATAGCTGGTGAATGAGAATGTGGGTAAAGGCAGGGCAACCTGCCATCAGTTTTCCACTATTTTGGCTTTGATCAGATTGAATGAAGGCATCCAGTGATGAAGAATCAATAATGATGAGTCCCAGGATCATTGCCATTGCAGAATCTTTTCAATGTTTTGAGCGGAGTGTAAAAAAAATTCAATCCACCCCTTGCATAGGTTATGGTAGGTGGGATAATACGACAGCACTGATGACCAGTTCTCTTTTATCCACGCCCCCATGCCTTGAGACCAAACCTTCCTACCAGGAAATTGCCCACTAAAGTTTTCCTATCCAGTTGCATTGCCATGTCCAAATTCAAATCCTTCCCCATGACTAATTCAATGGCATCACTTTTGCCCTTAACAAGTTTGCATCTTTTCCGGATTGCTGCAACCCTACCCTGGTTCAGAGAGGAACCCTGGAGATCTTCAGTACTTAAAACATCACCTACAAACCCTTGCTTGTTTGTGGCTGCTAGGGAAGTAACATGGCCAAAGCCCAAAACTTCGGCCACTGGATAAAAAATTCTCCCCTTATTACATGCACTAAATTTGTCCTGGAGCGGAATACCAGTCAAAACCTTTGAAATACCATCCCTGTCCACTGAATCCCGGACAGCAATAACTGGTTCCTGGCAGCTGACAGGGTGTAAGAGGTGTGAATAGCTGCCAAAAATCTCCTGTTCAGAGTGGAAGTCATTCGAATAATTCACCTGGTCATTAAATTCCTCCCGTCTTTCCAATCAGTCCCCATCTCTCTTCCCTCATTGTCCAATGCTTGGATAAGGTGGCTACACTGGAACAACAATTACATGACAACTATGATGAAGATTGTGCTATCCTATTGACATTCTGATTGAATTGAAGCCTCGGCACATGCTTGAGGATAAAGAGCTATTGTTTGATGCTCCCCTTGAATAGGATGGTTGTGATCTATACAAAGGAAGACAACCTGATTTTGACATGTACAGGATTTCGTTTTCAGACCCCAATGTTGACACTGACAGAACACTCTATGAACAGCCTGAGAGTTTCCAGTTTCACAATAAGATCTGCTGCTGCCCAAGAGGTTGGTAATGGTACATATTGAAGCCTCGGCACATGCTTGAGGATAAAGAGCTATTGTTTGATGCTCCCCTTGAATAGGATCGTTGTGATCTATTCAAAGGAAGACAACCTGATTTTGACATGTACAGGATTTCGTTTTCGGACCCCAATGTTGACACTGACAGAACACTCTATGAACAGCCTGAGAGTTTCCAGTTTCACAATAAGATCTGCTGCTGCCCAAGAGGTTGGTAATGGTACATATGGTTTAGGGTCCAGACACAGACCATATATAAAAAATGAGCATGATGGGACATTGGACATTCATGATTTGTAAAGCAGCACACTGCATGTTGATGCTGATAATAGCAATGATTACGAGAAGTGTAGGATTGTGCTTATTGTAGATTCTTTTCATGAAATGAGAACACAAATAGGTTTCCTTGATGTTGCAGATACTTACTGAGAGCTGGTTACAAGTTTGAAGGTTTTTGATAGTAAAAATTTTGGTTATGTGCAAATTGACCAGGGGATTGTTAACATAAACAAACAAATCCCCAGTCTGAAAGCTGAGGAACAACCCTGGGGCCTGGATATATTTCGCAGTTTGCTTGGAAGAAAATAGGTCATAGTGGCTTGAATTTGATGATCATGACCTCATGGAAATTAAAGTCGCAGGATCCGAGCAGTCCCTTGAAGGAGTGTATTTCCTCTTATCTATTTCTAATAAGTATGACAGGTCCATCTATGACTCTGAGCAAGAGTATGATAAGGTTTTGACGTTGATTCTTCATGGTCACCCTATATCCAAAACTGGAGATACTGCAACAAGAGTAAGAACATGGATCCACTTAATGAATTCAAATAGAAATATGTTCTCCTGCTAGCCATATTATTGAAGAATATAATACAGGACTGAAACTCTGTGATGAATGCTAGTTGATGAGTGATATAGTTGCTGCCTTTTAAGGTTCAGAGGATATAGCCAAGTGATCCATTAAAATTGAGACAAGACTAGTGTTTACAAAGATAAAAGGTGTGTATTGAAGAAAAATTGGCAGCCCAAATGATGGCATCTGTCCTCTCGGATCCTGTGTATGGCACTTATAATGATGCAACTCCTGGCTCAGAACTGCCAATTGAATATGAGCATCAGTCACTGGTCATCTATGGTATATCCTGAATGTGATCCCATTTTTGACGATGATATCAACTGTATAGAAAAGGTGACAGGGCTGATCGTGTTGTCGGCTTGATCCATAAGCCCACTGAAATGGAAATAGGGAGTTCTCCCCTCTTGGTTGTAGGCACTTAGGGAGATAACAAATAACGAAACCGGTGCGAATACGATTTGGTTTTCAGGATTAACAGACCTTATGATTAAGCAAAACATTGGTCAGAGTTTTCATTTTCATACACCCCTTTTGCTGTTCAAGGCTGCGATAACTAGGTTTCACAACGGTATGCTGTTTTGTCCCTGGATGGTATTCAATTATCTGTAGAGAACCACATATCTCAACATGAAATTTCTGAAGAGAAAAACCTTTGTCATGATCCTTGTATATCAATGTTATTCTCCATTAGAGGACGCATCATGTGGAAGGCTTACACATTCATTTCTGTAGCAGATGGACGCTCTCCCAAAGTAATAATTCAGAAGAGAAATAAAGCCACTCCCAGAATCTCATATGGGGATGCAAATCTCTTTTATCAGCTGGATAAGAAGAAACAGGGAATTGAATTTCATGAGTAGCTAGATAGCAGGCTTTCTCAGGTACCGAGCCTTAATGCTATTGCGAGTTTGAAGAAAAATAAGTTGTTTATCACTCAGGATGCCACAAAGGTAACCATGACGAATCTGGCCATGGAATTCACATATGTAACCTGCGCAATGACTCGCCATGATGACTCAAGGAAGGACCATTTGCAAGAGATCGTAGAAATGATCTTTGAAAAAATACTTTCTCGATTTGTTGGCAACAATCCTCTCTTATTTGTGGTGACAAGTCATATGGCCTACTCACATTTGGGTGTCACCCTTCTGCTACAAGAAATTCTTTGGGTTTGTGGATGATTTTACATAAGGTTGTGCAGGTGGCAGTGGAAAGCAAAAGAACTGATGACTGTAACACGACCACAGGAATAACAGATTCATAATGTCGATTCTAGTGGTGCACTTTGGGATATTTTGTAGAGATAATGTGCCAGACTTACAAACTCATCTCCAAACGCACTAGAATAGACTCAATCACACTATGGTCAAACCACTTGAAGAAATTGTTCAACTTACATGTGATCAAACAAGCTATAATAACACTAGAATATAAAGGGACTTGGCACATACAAGTTGATAATGAGAAAAAGAACGGTGTGTCAAATTTGTTCATCAAACGGAGTACTGTTACACTAGTGCCTGTGTTTGAGGATGAGAGATAGGTGAAGTCATGGGTGCATATTTCCAGAAGATATCCTGTGTCTAGCAGAACAGTGATCATTAACCCACTGAATGACATATGCTTGTTACATGCCCCTCTAAATGCGAACCTACTTGGCATTCTCAAACAAAAGCATGATTGGTGGCCTATCAGCAGCTATGATAGCATTGTATTCCCAAAGCAGACAAACAGATTTGAAGACACAATACTCTATGATGGTCAGTACCTCACCAAAAATATAGCAGCAAATTTTCCCTTTCCTCAACCTTCTTAGGCATATGAACAATTTCATGTACTCATAGGTAGCAACAATGAGAAAATTACAGCGCTGGAAGAGGCCTTGTGGATCAATAGTGACTACAGCATCCCTCTCTGGATTTGTATAGACATTATATGGCATCAATTATCACCCCCGTGTGTGCTGGAGGACATCTTTGATATACAGTGACTCAGGTTCACTTTCAGAACAGCAATGACAGAGATTCCAGCATACAAGCACTTAGATTATAATGTTTCCCTGTTTTACATGATAATTATGCACAGATGAAAGTGGAATTCCATTTTCAAGGTGCTCAGGTTACTGCATTGGCTCTCTGATTTCACTTAGAAGCCTCATTTGTGTGATAGTAGCGTAGGAAAGGAATCAGCTCCTTTGAGCAGTGATGCAGAATGAATGAGCGTTTCTGAGCACAAGTTTGATTTTATATGTCATAGGAATTGATGGCTTGTGCGTTGTTTTGTAAAAGCTAGATTTTGGTGTAATGGTAGCTTTGTTAAATGAGGAGGTCATTTTTATATGTAAATGATTATACTCTAGGTTTTCATGCACTCGTAAGAAGAGCATGTCCCCTAGTGGGAGCTAGCTATTACTTGTTTTTTGGTACAGGGGTAGTCCTAGAAGAGTTTCTTCACTAGGATAGTGATTTTTATCACTAAGAGGCTTGGATCTTTGGGTTATTCATTTGTTTTCATGGATTATGATGGGCTAGAGGGTTTGATTGCATGTTAATGAATCATGTTATGAGGTATGGTGCCTCTTGAGCATGGCATTGATTTTATTTAGGTTTTTTGGTCTCTTCACAATTCCTAAAATGTTGAATGGTGTTGTCATTGATGTCAACGCTGGTTCTTGAAAGCTCTTAATATTTGTCTGAATTGCATCAGTTGGATGCTCCAAAGGACAAGAAGCTCTGGAAAACCCTAAAAGCCCCGCACTCGTTGATTACTTTGAAGATTAGTGGAATTGCTCCTAAGACCACCTTCACTGGATGTTTCTCGTCATTCTGATTCCAACGGTATATTGCACGCCATGAGAGTCCTCACCATTTGGGAAACATGGCAAATCAAAGATGATGCCCCCTCCTCGTGGTCAAAAACCCCAAAAGCGTGATGATGTGGCAACATTATATTGGCTAGTCTATGGCACACTTCGAAAGGAGGATAATTCTATGAAGGAGAAAATTTAATCAATGAAGTCTCAAAATTCATGTTGGTTCAAATCTTGGAGGGAAAGTTAATTCAAATTTAGTATGGTCCAAAATTAGAGGGAAAATTTGAAATTTCAAAAGGAGTTTTTGGCTCCACTTTAAAATTTTTCCTCCAAGTTGCCTAAGTTGGCTTCAACAAGGAGCTAGTTTCCTTCTATAAATTCATACGAATTTTCCTCATCAAAGATAAAGAGAAAACACACTCTATCTATATTTTGATTTGCGGCCTTGTGGAGAATTGAAGACTTTGAGATAGGTCAAAACAATTGAAGCTATTTGGTTTTATGTTTATTTTTGATATGGTTTTTGGCTCGAAGGGTTAACACTGGTTCCCTCACACATTACAAGACTATTTTGTGTGCATCCTGAAGCTGCCAGTGAAGGGAATTTAACTCAGTTATGTGATTTATATTTGGTGGATTTCTCTTGGGTTCTCGTTGGGCTTGAAGGTTATCTAATATAAAATCTGGAATGTGGCTATTCGTGAAGCACTTTAAAGCACATACTTGAAGCACTCTTGATGTAATTTCTTAAGCCCCTTTTGAGATTGGATCAAGATATAATAACGTGATACTTTTGGAGTTTGATGCCTTGTGGATTTGTGTCAATTCTTGAGGAATGCATCCGTATTAGTTTTTGCAGCCTTCTACTAGCCCTGCGATAATCAAGCATGTGAATAGCTGCAATAGCATAAACAATCTGTGTACCCGTGCAAATGGAGGTGCACTCTCCAATTTGCGTATAAAACAATGTGATGGGTGTTTGAATTATTGACTTCACATCAGTCCTAAAAAAGCTTGATTAATGTCTGTTGAAGCATTGAATGAGTACACATGCATGAAATGGAAAGCAGTTGTAGATGTTAAAATAATCGATGACATTAATTGTTGGAATAAGATTTGTGACAAATTGCTTGCTAACTGTGCATAACGTGTGATGTAGGAGTGTAGAGCAATGGATTGCTATTAGTATTCGGGTTGTGGATATGTAACTACTTTCTTAGGTATAATTCTAGTCAAATTCCAGGGATTCGTGAATGGTTGCACAAAATGCATGTGATCTGTGATGTGGAAATTGTGATTATGTAGATTGTGCAAATTTGGAGCTCGATAGATACAATGCGAGTGCAACCAAGCCTAATCTATGCATGCATTGAACTGATATAATGCGAGTGCAACCATGTCCAATATATTTATGTGTTAAACTGATACAATGTGAGTGCAACCAAGTCTAATATATGCATGCGTTGAATTGAAGTCTTGTACAAACATATAATAATTTGAAGCTATTGCATTACGAGACAAAGTATTGAGTTTGACATTGTGTTAAGGTTCTTGTTCTGGCACATGTGCGAGGAGTGGCTATTTGTTTTACCTTGCGCTAAGTATTATAATACATGTAGAATGAATTGCTAAATGTGACCTGTGCTGAGAAGGAGGGTTGGCAACCTTGGTGTGATGCAGAGTTATATATGCTTGTGCCTTTGGCAGAGAGTAATGGTGTGATTGAACGAATATAGATTAGAACTAAAAAGCGCTAAAAATAATACCCTAACCAGATTTAGAGACAAAATTTAGAGTTGTCTAAATATTGTTGAGCCTCTTCCTGAAACAAACGCGTTGAAACAAACCTCAAAGCTTCCTTAAGAATCCGAGCATAGATAATGTCTTTAGTATTATAATACGTTCTTGAAGGAGGTCTATTCGAGTTCATCAATTGCATCATCTTACAATTTTGGTTAAAGTACTTGAAAGAAGTGATCTGTGGTACACTGATTCCATTATCAGTTGATGAAGCAATAGTGAAGAAATTTGGAAGTTAAGTAGTAGTGAGGGTTTTATCTAAGGGCCAGGAGCAGATTCCTTTTCAGGACAAGGACTTCATATCATTGCAGGGAGATCAATGACAATATATCTCCATGACAAAGTCATGTTGTGGGCAGAAGTTAGCTAGGGATTTTACTTGTGTAAAGTTTGGAAGGTCAGATCATTGTGAGGAAGGAATACCCTTAGCATCTAGGAGATTGCCTTACAAGGTTCACTTGCTACTAGTATCCTTAGTGCACATGTTGTTGTTGATATGTTTATGATATTGAAGGTAGACTTAAGGGTTGTGGGTCCTGCACTAAATTAGTCTGACAAAGAAACTATGATGCTTGAGTGACATAATTGTGTGACGTGATTATTGAGATTGATAACATTTTTAGAGGCAACAGATCTGTGAAGGATGATAGTGGCATCAAGCATCAACAGTGTAACAACTTCTTGAAGAATAACCTTAGCAACAAAGGCATCAAATAAAGTTGGCAAGCCTCAAGCAATGGTCAACAAAAGAAGGCATACTCAAGTAGTTAGTAACTGATTGAAGACTCTAGTGACAATGATATGTTTACTTACTAGTAGCAACAATTTGTTTAATTGAAGTTTATGCACCCTCCAACAGTTTGGTTAGTTTGAAGTTGGGCATCATTGTGCAGTTTGAGTTTTGCTAAGTTGAAGTTACTGTGAAGTTGGGTTTTGAATATCTTGTACGTAGGACATCATCCTTGGTAACGATATAATGACAAATGTTATAGTATCATTAACAAGAGTTGTGGATTGTAAGATATTTGTAGTGATTCGAAAATGAGCAAAGTGTAGTAGTCAAGAACAATGATTAGGGGTTTCTTTTGATGTACATTTGAGTGGAAGTTGATTGGGCAGAGATTGCATTACTGGTTACTTTTGTATTTACATTTGAGCACAGGTGGATCCAATTTGAAAATGAGATGAAATTGTGGTCCGCCCGCTGATCAGGGCGACAGGTTGAAGCTTGCATAGGGCATTGGAGCGTCCTTCTAGTCGGAGCTAGTAAACTAGGGTGTTGGAGCATCCTTTAGGTTGGAGCCTATAAGCTAGGGCGTTGGAGCTGGTAAACTAGGGCGTGTGAGTGTCCTTCCAGTTGGAGCTGGTAAACCAGGGCGTGGGAGCGTCCTTCAAGTTGGAGCCTGTAAACCAAGGGGTTGGAGCCTCTTTCAGTTGGAACTGAAAATCTTGATGTAAATTATTGAAGACAATTATTAAGAAGCATTTGGTGGTTTTTGTCTCGGAAGGGCTTCCAACTAAAAATCTTGGTGTACTGTCTTGATGTCATGCATTGTTGAATGGTGTTGTTTAATGACGTGATATTGATTTATATTTGAATTAATGTTGATATGCTCTGAAGGTTAAAATTAACTAATTGAAGAGAAAAATTGATTCACCCCCCTCTTAGTATTTCCAACATGTAGTTGATGGTTCCCATGGAATCTTCACATATTTTGAGTCAATTCACATTTTCCAAGTTATTGGTCAAAACTATTTTGAGATATCTTGCATGTACAAAGGCTTCCCACACCACACCATGTCCTAGATTTGAACTTCACATCTTATTCACTCATATAGAAGCATATGCAACATTACTTGAGAGGATGTCCACCTTGGAGGGTGTATTACTCACTCATGAAGTTCTTTTTAGCACGTGGGGTCTCATTTGACTCTTGCATGACTTGAGGAGGTAGTTTACTTGACTGTAGGAGTTGGATTTTCCCTTGGATACATCACACATTATTTGTTGGAGCTGATTTAGAGGAAGCCATATGCTTTTGACGGTTATCTTCATTGCTTGTTAATCCATTGTCACTTTGAATTGGAAGCCTTTGGAGGCTAGATGTTACAACTTGGAGCCATCTTTTTCCTTCTTTAGTGGGGATGCCCCTCTCTTTGGGGTTTATTTCATCTTGGTCATTGTACATTCGGCTTGACTTCAATTTTATTTGTATTTTAGACTAATCAGTTGAAGAAAATTTTGTTTTATTCCTCGTTAACCTAGATTTAAGGATATCACATGCAATGATATTATTTTATTGTATAGGAAGTTGAGCATCAATATATATAAAGTGATGCCCTTTTTCATTATCACTCATGGTTGGATGTTTGGAGTTTTCACTCCTTGGAGCTTAATTAACACATCTTTCTAGGAACATATGGTTCTGTGAAGGGTTCCTTCTTTGTTGTTGTCAATTCTTGAAGCTTCTCTATCTTGGTTATTATTTCATGCATAAAGATTACTGTACAAATGCTTAGGTCTTCTACAAGCCTGTAATATTGATCCATTTGAGGGGTAAGATTACCACTTGAAAGGATTATGTTCTAAGATTTTTCTTTCATATTTTATTGGTTTGATGATTATTTGGTACCATGCTTTGTTCTTCCTTATAAATCCCCCAAAAAATATCAAGTAAATTTGTCAAGCTATAGTTGATTTTGGTGGTGAAGGTTTTCCATTAAGGTTCCCTTTTTGTAGGCCTTGATATTCATTATTGATCTTGATTGTGTGAATTTATCCTTTCTTTGATTCTAATCCCTATGCCTTGATCCTTGAAGAATCCCATTTTTAGGTGGTTTTCTCCTTGACCTCATAAGTCATTTGATTCACCTTGACTCCACTGATCATGTTGGATATGGTGTTGATCTCTACTTCATTCCAACACCTATTTTAAAACCCCAGAACTCTGTATTCACTAAGAATACTCTCAACTTCACCTTGTTCTCATTGCTTGATCTTAATAATCCTACTAGGGGTACCCCCTTGAGTTGGAGGAGGGATCACTTAGAGTGAAGAGGATAGGTTAATAAGGTGACAATGGTGATCGCCCTAATAGTTGCCCCTTAAGCTGTGCATTATGGATTAAGTACAACTTGAGCAATATGTTTGTTATGTCTCTGGCTTAATTGTTATTTCTGTTGGTTGCTACCACTACCATCTCAATTTTCTTTGCATCCTTGGTACTATTATCATGAGTATCATCCTTAATACTTTCACTACCATCTTCATAACTACGAAATATTGCTTTGTAAATTGTTGCAGATATTTCATTGGTACAGTTCATCATAATAGAACTTAATTTTTACAAACTATCTTTATTATGAAATTATCAGTTATTAATATAACTCGATACTAATGAAATAAATTGAAAATACAATATAAGGTGTTAAACAATAAATATCACACCATCCACACAATAAACTCAAGATATCTCATGAAAAACCCAATATGAGAAATCCAATCGAAACTAGAGGGCTATATCTTGCTCTATTCTTCTTCAAAGAAAATGAAATGATTTGTTATGGAGTTGTTATACTCCATATGGTTGTACTTCCCTCCTTCTTCTTCTTCCAATATTTACTCATTTGTTCTATTCAACTAATAAATAATGAATTAATATTTTACTCATTTACTCTATTTCCTTTTCCAATGGTTATAATGTCCTAGTTTTGACTCTATTGAATAATTTGTATTTAATTTGCTCTATTCAACTAATAAATAATGAATTAATATTTTACTCATTTACTCTATTTCCTTTTCCAATGGTTATAATGTCCTAGTTTTTGACTCTATTGAATAATTTGTATTTAATTAAGTGTAAATGCTTTTGGATATATATTTTATTATTATGCCTTATTCACATCATGAGTAGACATGCCATGGTGATTTGAATACTTGTAAATGGAGTGAATAGAGGAACCAAGATTCACTGAGCATGGACATCTAAAGAGGTTATGATACCATAGGAGAGGAAAAGTGAGGGTGTCTAATGGAATTTTATGCTCACAATCCTATGTCTATTTTTCTACTCATCTTCTCATTGACTTTCACCCTTTTGAACCTATCCTATTTTCTAAATTGGAAATAAGAGGAATGAATAAAGTAACCAAGATTGACTGAGCATGAACATCTAAGGAGGTTATGATACCATAAGAGAGGAAAAGTGAGGGGGTCTAATGGAATTTTATGCTCACAATCCTATGTCTATTTTTCTACTTATCTTCTCATTGACTTTCACCCTTTTGAACCTAGCCTATTTTCTAAATTGGAAATAAGAGGAGTGGATGAAACTAGCTCCTAGATCTCGACCATCTTCTGCATTTTGGGAAATTTGTGTTTCACATAAATAAGTTGATTTAGGACTTTTATTTTCCATATTTCTCTCATGCAAAAAATGGAAAATTGAATGGGAAAAGAGTGTTGATTTTTGAAGAAGAGAAAAGAGCGAAACAAATTTTCCTTGAAAAGAATATGGTCATACTATTGGATGGAACAAGAATGAAAATTCCATTAGAATATTGAGAAGAAGCAAGAAGCAAAAAGCAAGAAAAATCTCGTCGGAGTTAATAAAGAATAGCCCAAACTTTTCTATGTTCACATTGAAGAACACTAGAGGAAGAGATTTTAGAGGCATAGTTAAGTGTAGAGAAGGAAGAACTCTCATTTTGTTGTGTGGGGTAGCTATTATGGGTACTGTTACCCACCAAAAAGTGGGCTATCCCATAGAAGAAAATTTTCTCCTTAGACAACCAACGAGCCAACAACCCTATTGATTAGCACTTGATATTCCCCTCTTTCTCCTCATTTGACATTCCCCCTTGAAGGAGGGTGGGTCATCCATTCGCTGATACTTTTACCATTTTGCAAACATGTGCTTTGCTTATTGTTTTGGGGCATACTAATATGAATAAATGGGTGATCTGGATAATTCACTGATCTTGACTATGTTCTTGTTCCATCACTTTGCTTGGGTGGTTAGTCTTTGATCTTAGTCTAGTGGGCATCCTCTAAGGCCTTAGTGTTAAGGTTACAGGAAGGGAAATAATGCAAAACCCTTGATTGAAGTAGAGCGCCTATGACATTCCATACTTACTAATTTCCATTATTTTCTCTATTCCATATCCATTCTTCAGGATGGTGGTCATTGGTCATGGGGATTGGCACTCTCTCATCCTCATTCTTATGTCTTGGCTAGAAAAAATTCCTCGAGAGGCCGATGCATTTAAAAGAATGATAAAAGAAAAGAAAGCCACAATGAAAGAAAAAAGAAGAAGATAAATGCAAAAGATGACTAGGACTGAAATTAGCATGTGGGAAAAAAGAGCTCTACCCACTCATTAACCATCACCTGGTTCCTAGAACACTTGATGCTTCACACATAAAAATGAACCCTTGTAATTTCCCAACCCTAATGAACAATAAAATGATCCATTTAAGGGGTAATACATGTTAATCTCTCAAATGCAAGCTTGGGCTCCCAAGCTATGCACCCATATCAAAGCATTGTCATACGAAGTAAAAGGTGCACTAGAGGGGTGGAAAAAGTATGACAAGGAAAGGGGTAACTAATGCCTCAATGGTTGCTCCCTCCTTACATCTATACACTCGGGATGCTGGACCATAATTAGCTGGTCACTTGGTTGTGGCAGTTGGCCTTGAAGTTTTGCCCACTCCATTACCATCATCTACACTTGCATTAATGGACTGATGGGTTGACCTAGGACTTGCGACATTACTTTGGGGGTTGAAACACTTAATAGGGTTATCCACCTAGCCATCCTAAACATGAGAGAGGGACTTGGTCCAACTAGATATTTGATAGTGATCTTTGTGTGAAGTATTGGTCATGCTCCTAACTTAAGTATGGTGCACTACGATGCATCTATGGTCTTAGTTACCTGATGATTTATTGATTTACACTTGATCTCGAGGAGGTTTTGTCAAGTGGTCCACATCACAACAACAAAGGCTTCTTTAGGTGATTGCCCCACTTCCATAACATAGTAGTAAAAGTCATACTACCCAGTGCAGAGAGATAAATTGGCTTTGATGATGCAGTGTTTCCTACCTAGAAGCATGTGTTGCACCTAAAGAACATTGTTGGGCTATTTGAGGGCTTCACATGATGCTTGACACCTGGAGGAAGCCCCAAATGTTGGAACCCTGAGCCCATAATGATTAGTGTTGGAGATATTGATGATGTGCCCATTGGACCCAAGATGCCCTTAGGCTAGCCTTGAACTTTTTTGATGTGAATCACTTGATCCAAATCTTAGATGATTATGGCCATCCTTGAGATGAGAAGGGAAGGTTGGTACATCACCTTGGAGCCCCAACAGTTGAGCTATTTGATGCCACATCACTCTTTTCCTCTTGCGAGGTTGACCTATGACACTTTTTGGGCATGATATCTTGACATGGAGATACTTTTGTTGGCTTATACATGATCCTTGAGTACTTCTTGGAGTATGGAGCACCTTTTAGCCCTTGCCACACACTTTGATGGCTTATGGAACTCATTTAGAGTGTGAGGTCACACTATTGGAGCATTTATTTCAACACATGTGGGTTTTATGGCATTCTTGTCTTGTTTTTGAGGTATGAGGTTGGCTTGTAACCTATTTATTGTGGAAAAATCAAAAGTGAACTTGTCTTTAGGGCTTCCAGTCATTTTTATTCGTAAAGTGAGTGGAGGAAGGCTCATATAAATAAAGCCTCCCCCTCACTTCATTTATCATCGTCACACGTGAATTCACCCTCTCTAGAAATAGTGAGACTTGCTTCCTTATTTGCTACTTGGGAATAATGTGATCTTTTGTGGATGCAATTTGTCTTGGATGTGATTGTTGTCTTGAAGACACTATTTTGGGATTGAAAGAAGAGCCATTGTTGAAGATTTTGTAAGTTGATTGTCGATTTATAATATTTTTCATGCTTTAAATGTTTAAAGTAGGGTTTATATTGCTCCATGTCTAAATGATTATCATTGGTGAAACTTTGCTTCATTATTGCATGCAGAATTGTCTTCTTAATAACCTATAAGGAAACATCTACTGTGCAAACCTTATAATTAATTCCTCTCCTCACAAGAATAATAACTATAGTTTTACTAGTGGATGCCCTAATGCATCCCCCCTTACTCCATCAAGGTCCTTACTTGGCATTTAATTCCCTTAAGACTCCATTTACCCATTGTAGGTGAAGGCACTAGTCTCTAAAGTTTGTTGATCATCTTAAACTTTAATTAAATATACTTAAACCTTCTCTCTCCTCGACAACAAGGGTTTCAATAGCAAATTTCGTGTAAAATGTCATTTAATTGCATGGGAGTGGCACTTAACTGTAGGATAATTTGTATAAACCATATAAAAGCAAAACATAGCATAATAAATTGTCTTTCATGCCTTAATAGAGTGGGTGTTATCCCTAGTTATTGCTATTACACATATCTAAGAGCTCTAAAACCCTCTTGTTTGCAATAGCCCTAGTTTTTATTGGAAATTCTTGGTTCACTTCTTGTTGAACATTATTTAAAGGGTTTTTCTAAGGCTGCTATATACTATAGCATGTCCTAAAAATGAACTTCAGTAAAACCCTAACTTATAGAAGCCTTGTCATAGGTCTAACCTTAAAGAGCTTGAACCCTAGTTTTGAATATCTTGGTCACGTTAGGCCCTACCAAGCATTCTTCCTATCTTTAGACCTCCAAAATAAGTTACCATGAGCCATAATATTATAATATCTTGTAGGTGGCATAGAGAAGCCACTCTTGTGGTTGAAATTAGATTAAATTGCAGGGAGACAGTTGCTGAGATGGCAACGACAACACTTCCTCATTGTTTCCATAGGGTATGGCCCTTGCCTGGTCAGACCTCTCACTGGACCTGATAGATTTCACAACAACATATTTGGCACCATTATCGGGGAGGAGTTGAGTCAATCTCATCATAATTTGAAGTCGAAGTGTAAAAACCCAATTGGTCATCCTCATGTATGCAATGTAAATACTTTTATGAATTAAAAGAAAAAAATGGCTGAGAAAGGGACACAGATTCCATTGCTTGAGGAAGTTAGTTGGTTTAAATATCAATCATGGGATGACTCAGTGGTTTTAATGGACCTCATTGTGTATTAAATTCAGTTGAAAATGAAGGACATGGCCATGTGTCTTTTGGGGAAAACTACAAGCCAATAAAAGACAATTTTTAATGAAAAGTGACAATGCTAGAAGAGGGCAATATGGCCAAAGCACACAAGAGAGTATGGGCTGCATTGTCCATGGAGTTGGTCAGTGTAGACCACTCGAAAGGGACAAAACCATCATGACCGAGAAAGAGGAGGAGATACTCCTTCACTCCATTACAACGAGGAGGGAACAATGCATGAGGAGTGTTGTGAAGAGCACCGGGTAAAGGAAAAGAATGGAAAAACCAGCTGAAGAACCCTTATGAAGAGGCTTATTGGGAAGAAAAAATAGAGAAACCAACTGAAGAACCCTCGTGAAGAGGCTTGTTGGGAAGAAAACACAGAGAAACCATTTGAAGAACCTGTTAGTGTCTTGCGATTTAGCATATTGGTAGACCAAATGCACAGGGTAACATTAGACCAGTCTTTGGAGTCCTAGGACCTAGCCTTCTTGGACTCAGAGAGGGCTCTCTCTATTGTGCGAAGGATGTGAGCTTGTTCGCTTTAAGTGTTTGATTTTAGGCTAGTTGTTAAATGTAGTTTTGTTGTTTGTTTTGGTTGGGGTAAGATGATCAAGTAGGATAGGTGGAGTGAGAGGTTATCAAATCAATTAGGCTATGGAGTCTATGAAGTCATTGATATCTCGATAATGAATCGAGGTACATCACAGGGTAAATCTAGTGTAGTTAATGGATCTTTAAATTTTATGTGTGAGGTGAAATGGACATTAAGTTTGGGAACCAAGGTAGGGAAAAGGGCAGTTAAGAATCCTTTTTCAAATGCTTATGAACAGAGAGATCTTGAATACTGATAACCAAAAGATACTAGTCATGAGGTAGGGCACACCATTTACTCAATAACAATACTTTTAAACAAATACACATTCAAGATATACAATCCAGTGGAGCAAATGAAGTAAGAAAACTTATCTAAATTCAATGATTCTACTTTCAAGATTTGAAAATATATGAGAGACAAATAGCATTAATAAATGAAGAGGAAAATCCTAAACATCATTCATTAAACTATAAATAACTTTGAAGCAAACTGATAAGCATATACAAAGGGCAAGATCGAAACAAGACCTCTTTGGCTTAACCTAATCAATCAATACATCAAAGAGAGATTTCAAGATAGAGTTTAGATAGCATAAAACAAGCAGGGCTTACCATGAATCATGTTTGTAAACTAACATATTAATCCAATAATGAAATAGACAAGCTTAGGTGGGCCTAAGGAGCAACTAAGAATTCCTAAACTAACCCAGCAGAAGAAAACATGAAGATAATAGCAAATAGGAGGACTAAGATGCTTCTAACAACATTTATCATCCTATACTCTTCTGAGGTATTGCAATATAGAAAGGTGGACATATGAAAAACAAGAAAAACATGAACAAATAAGAGATACTTCACCATTAACTAAGCTCAGGAATCCTGCAAGCAAGCCACAAAACTAGATTGTTCTTCAACTTTTTAAAACCATGTATTGCTCTTAAACACATCAAGACCACCTTTACAATGAGTCTCCATGCTCTATTTATCATGCAAGGAGAAGAAAGATCTAAGAGAGTATCTAGAAGCCTATTGGTGAACAAGAAATATCCTAATTTAAAATATCCAAAATAAATATATTTTCAGCCATTTGTGGCAAAGAAATTGACCTTTGAGGCCTGACATGCCTTTGAAAACTTGGTAAATGTACACTTTTACTTTTCAACCATAGGAGTGTAGCATTTTTCCTTAGGTTGATTTTCCAAGCCAAGAGCGTAGCACAGGGACAATAAAAAAGGGTCATTTTGCAGCAGTGATTTGGAGGCCTTCCCGATGTCAAAAAAGGCTCGGTGATGGCTCATTGGAAATCCATTGAAGTCTACTTTCCAAATCTACCCTTGGTCATCCAATCTGACCAATAAAACCTGTAAAAAAACCAAAAAGTCTAAGACTAGTAGGAGCGCAACACATGTCTTGAAAAGCAGGCATAATGGTGAAAAAATGGGTGTTTTTTACCCTTTTGGGGGACCAAAACAACTCCAATTGCTTTGAAACTTGGTGAGAATACTATATTAGTGATGAGGAATCCAAAAATGCAAGCCTTTCCTCCTGAATATGCTTCAAAAAAATAGCGTAGCGCAGGTGTGCTACTCTCCTAGCCTCAAAATTTGCAAAAAATAAAAAGTTGTCAAAATTTTCCCAAATTTGGTGGAGGAGTGCCTCATGGGTTTTGGGAAACCTGTAGATAAGCTTTGGATACTATTACAAGCCTAGATTGGTATTTTTCTTCTTTTGCTGCTGGGAGATTTCCTTGAGCCTTCTTCAATTTGACCTTTGCAAATTTATTTCTTTGGCCATAATGCTCGATCATTCTTCTTTGTAACTCCAAGTCTTTATTAGCCTTGTCCAGCTTGGCCTCAAGGTGTATGTTAGCCTATTCAAGCCATGATTCCCTATCATGTTCAATTTCCTTTGCAAGTAGTTCATTGAGAAGAATTTGTTCCGCAAGGGTTGATTCTTCTTCTCTTTTCTTTGCTAATGCTTTCCTTTGTCCAATGGCTGAGATGATGTAGATAGCAAAGTCCTTTGCCTCTTGGAGGCAGAAATTTTTTTCCTTGATCCTATTTGGTAAGTGAGAGTACAATTTTTAACATTTTTCACTTGAATACCTTGATCATTGGTGACCTTAGGGATTTTTTCCTTCCCATTGATGATTTCTTTATGTGTGTCTTCCTCACTTTTCTCTTGACTGCCTTCTTGAGAGGCATTTTCATTTTCTCTCATGCTAGTATCATTGTCAAGATTTTCATGATTGTCATCCTCTGTATTTGCAACATTAGAGGTGTCTTCATCATTTCTTTTTACATTTGTACCTTCATGACTATCCTCTTCTTCATGATTTGGTCCACTACCCTCACTTTCAAACTCTGCCTCTGTCTTTGCATTTGCATTGTTTTCTTCATCATTGAATTCTTCATTGTGACTGTCATGTTGTATTTCTTCATGGATGTCATTTTCTGTTTCATTATGGCTGTCTTCTTCTTCATGACTATGCTTTTAGAATTTGTTTCTCCATTATCACTGTTTTTACCATGGTTATTGTGCTCACTGTTTTCATCTTTATAATCACTATTTTTACCATCAAAATTTGCCTCTGCTCCTTGGTTACCATTTGTATCTTTCCCTTTATCAAGCTCACTATCTTCATCTTTATAATCTGACTCTGTTTTTTCCTTTTCCTCTTCATCCTCTGTTTCAATGCTTGCAATCATTTTGGGGTCACTGTTAGAGGCATCTTCATTTTCTACCATG
The DNA here is from genome assembly GCA_034641835.2 of Pinus albicaulis. NCBI lineage: Eukaryota > Viridiplantae > Streptophyta > Pinopsida > Pinales > Pinaceae > Pinus > Pinus albicaulis. The sequence continues at coordinate 552,627,217 of CM076572.1, forward strand.
TCATCCCCTTTGTCCTCATCATCTTCTTCTTTTTTACTCTCTTCTTGACTGTCATGTTGTATTTCTTCATTTGTCTCTTGACTTTCATTTTCATCTTGGTCACTATTTTTTTTTCATCTTCATTGTTTTGCTCATCAAATTCTGCATTTGTCTCTTGGCTGTCATTATTGTCATTTTCTGTGGGGTCACTGCCTTCTTCTACTCTTTTTTCCTACTGTCTTCACTTTCAAACTCTGCCTCATTACATGCTGGCATAATTTTCATTATGCTCATTGTCATGATTTTCTTCATCTTCTTTGACCTCATTCTTGCCTTTGAAAAAAAAACCCTAATTTTCTTGGGAGATGATATGGAGAGGGAAAATGAGAGGTTAATGAAGAAGGAAAATATCTCTAAAAAATTTCACAGCTGAAACAAAGAGACACAGGAATGCAACACGGGCCAGTCGGGTGGCTTCTGCACGTCCTGTTGGGTAGCCTCTGCACTTCCAGGAGTGTAGCATAGGGAGATGTCGGCGGTCTCTACACGCTGCACACCCAGGAGCATAGCGCGGGAAGTATCTGCACGATGCCAGATGATGTCTGAATGGTGGGCACCTTTGCATGCAGGAGTCGAGTCTCCCTGGGCAGCCCTGAACGAAAAATAGCATAGCACAGGATGTAAATTCCTCATGGGTAGACATAAAAATGCACGAGCATAGCACATGATTTCGGGTCCTCTTGGGAAGCCCTGAATGTACAGGAGCGTAGCGCAGGCTATCGGGTCCTCGAGGGCAGGCCAGAACGCACAGGAGCGCAACACCATTTTGTAGAGGGAATTTGGAGGCCTTCCCAGTGTCGGAATTGGGCCTGTGATATCGCGTTGGAAATATTAAATTTTATAATTTCCAAATATACCATTGTGTTCCTGATTGAAGTAGATTTTCCTTTTCAAAATTTGATTTTCCCAAGACTGGTCAAAACTTGCTGAATGATGGTGCAGAAATGCAGAGTGCTATTGCAGACCACTTTTGGATGCCTTATGCAAATCCAAATTGATCTCATGATAGCTCATTGGAAATATATTAAAATATAGTTGTCATTTGACTCATCGTGGAAGTCATTTCGGCACTCCAGCTGTGAGAAAACCTAATTTTCCAAAGGTCACTCCAGCCGTGCATAAATTCTCCTGGGACACCTGTATTTTTGAAATTTCTCCTAAACCATGATACCTGTGTAAAACCTGAAGGAGGTTTTTCTTCTTGGGCCTATTATCGATAAAAACCTTTGTCAATTTTGTTAAATTCATCTCTGTTTTGTCAGAAACATAGTTTGAAGCAAAATTGGCCCTGGGTGTGACACATGGCTTGTCTCTTGGAATGAATTACTGGAAAAATATGGAGGCATGATGTTTATGAGTTGGTATGGATTCATGATTTATATTATTACCTACCATATGGATCCTTTTCTCTCATTCCTCCTTTCCATAGCAAACCTTAGCTTAGTTGGAAGAGGAAATTAGGGTTTGGTGTAGGGGATTTAGGACTACCTTGTAGAAGGAGGGGAATGAAGGGGTTAAGGGTTGTATAAATTCTTGGGGAAATTTTTGGGGATAGGGATAGATGTTAGAGAGTAGGGGGGAGTGGAATTTCAAGAATTTAGTGAGGGGAAAGGGTCTAAAGGTCAAAACACAGGCCTAGTCTTGAAAAGTATCAAATTGTAGCAATATGCTACGCTTTGTAGAAAAATGATGAGTTTGAGGGATAAGAGTGATGGGAAGTGTTTATGAAGGTATATTAAGGATAGGAGGAGGTGTAAGAGCATCAGGATACAAGCCTTGTTGATTTTTTCACCATGGAGGTCATGAAACCAAGAAAAATTTCCCTCAAAACCCTAGTTGGATAATGGAGTCATAGGCAAGGGACAAACAGAGTAATGAGATTTATGGGTGTGAAAATGGGACAAAGATGAGAGGCATGATTCCATGAGGGATCTTCCGTGAGTGATAGGCTGACTATGACATGATAGAGTAGTAGAACATTGAAAAATTTATCCCAAGGATAATGAAGGCAGTGAGATTTCTAGAACTCACAAGATTCATGAATTTTGTTTCTGGAAATATAGGATAGACATTTAGTCATCTACAAAGGAAAAAAATTACTAATGAATAACAGTGGCTCCAAATGGGGACGGCAGCTCCTTTTCAAGAGTTGTCCAGAACTTCAAATCTCTGGTTTATGGAGACCAATGCCTCATCCATTGGGCAAACTTTTCTTATTTCATTTGTTGATGCTTCCTTGAAGTTGTGATTTCAATAATATGAAAACATGATTAGCTCAACTTCATCTCTACCTACCCAACCTACTTGCCTAACATTTTTTCTTCCTTGGGTGCACTTGAACTGGAAAACCCTTGACATTCTTTTATTTTGTAAATGAAAACAAACTATCTACTTCTATCATTATTTCTTCCAAGAGTTCAAATTAAGCTAGTGAACTCTTTTATTCTCTACCTAGACTATTTGACTGCCAAGATTAAGTTTTTTGGTAGACTTGATTCTCTAAGCTACAGACATGAAATTGAAAACATGATTTGAACCAGGATTAGACAATCTGATTCATCATGAGTTGTGGCATTGAGACAAGCTGCACACAAACATTATTTCATAAAAAACACAATTAGAAGGCATTAAGGGTTGGGTTTCATCATTAGTTAATAATCCCTATCTTTCTCTTTGGTTTAGATTTAAGCACGTGGAACCAGTATCTTTCATTCCTAATATATTCTCTTTTGATAGTTCAAGCTTAAATGATTTGACTAGTATTCTTTCACTAACCTATCAACAATAAATTTAAAACATGTTCAACCATGATTAGGCTATATTACTGAACAAGACCTTTTTTTTAGAACAAGTAGTGGAATTTGGGCTTGCACACTTTTAGTATCAATATTTTTTGGGTATGGGGCTGTACCCTCTTTCCAAATCTGCCCTCTTTTTTCATTTCTATGTGTTTTTGTGTTTTCATTTTTCTCAAAACAATCTGAAACTAAAAATATGCTCAGAGGGCTGAGCTTGTTTTGCATGCCTATATATCCTAATATAACCTATACATGATAGAAATTTATTTGGTGAACTCTCTTTTCCAATATAACCAGTCAAGTAGATGATTGCATCGGTGATCTTGGTTCAGCTCTTTGAGGATGCTGAAGAAATCAAAAGGCCACTTGCACCTCACTTGTGCTTGAATAGTAGTGCCTAAAATTTTCTTTAAACCTTGCATCAAACTATTATTGGCATAAAACACTCCTCTTTTAGATTTCTCAAGGAAAATACCAAATGGATCTTGGAATGATACTTGATCTTGAGGACTCCAGACATAAGCTTCATTTAGGACTACTCCTTCTTCCACTTGGCTATGCTCGAGGCTCTTTTGGGAAAGAAAATCCACCTCTTCCTCATGCTTATCTGAACTGGTAGACTCATCATATATTGCAATTTTATCCTCTAGCAAACCTTATTTTCTCTGATTGAGTGGGTTGAATTCAGTGTGAAGGCCATCATGTTGATTATGTTTGAAATTAAATATTACAGAGCAATGAAACACATAAGATATGCAGAAAAAAAAAGCACACAAAACACATAAAACCAGAGAGACATAGATATACGTGGTTCACCCAATTTGGGCTACGTCCACCTCAAACAATCATTCCTTCCTTTCTATTATCCAGCAAAATGAAGAGACACAACCTACAGCAGATCCGTTGTAATATCCTCTGTTATCTCTCACAGTCTCCCTATCTTTTTCTCGCTCCGAGAATACACATACAATACACAGCCGCAATACAATACCCTCATACAAGCGAGGGGTTTCCTTCTAGGGAAAAAAACCCTAAACTAAACATAACTTCTAACGTCAGATCATTTTCCTAATGAAAAACCCAGATTGACTAGAAATTACTATACTTTTACAAGGTAATTTTACATATGTTTTTAGCTTCGGGGGCGCTGCCCCCGAAACCCTTCGCCAAGGGGGGGGGGTCCATAAAGTAGCAGCCACCCCCCCTGGACCCCCCAGGTAGCGTTTAATTACGGGCGGCGTTGCCGCCCCCATTAAGTTACAGGGGTCCAACGTTGTGATACAAAATAAACAAGATAATTAGGCTCCACACCCAACATATTAGTAGGAGTATTTAGTAACAGTAAATCTTCTTGAGAAAGAAGTGCATCAACTCTTATGAGATTGTAAACTTCCAAGCCTTCATCTGAAATTTGAAATTCAATGGGAATTGGTGGTTTCAAATACAAAGCTGAAGAGGATTCTGTGTCCCAAATTATTTCCTCATCGCTTTCAGGAAAAGGCTTTTTATTAACAAGTGGTTCAAGAAACTCATTAGCATTCCCAACCTCATCATCAAAACTAAAAGGCTGCTGATTTATAATCACATGAAAACTATTTCTGATGGACTGAAGTGAAGTAGAGCAAAGAGTCAGAGACTCCTCACTTACTTCTAAAATTTCAAGGCTTTCGTCATCAGTGTCATAGGTGGATTGTATTGGCTGATTACTTTCTTCAAGCTGATGATATTCATCTTCTTCCCACAAACAAAATATTGATTTCTCTGCAAGGTTAGTTTCTATTTGGAGAACATCATCATCATCGTGTTAGCACCTAATTTGAACTTCAGGCTGAAAAAGGAAAATCATGGTAACAACTAAACCACGCTCAGCCTTATAGCTATCCCTACAAGGACAGGAGAGGGCTCTCTCCGTAAAAAGGATATTCAATAAAGTGCAATAATAAATCTGATATTAGGCTAGGTATAATGATATGAAATAATTTTAATAAATGGAATGAAATTTTAGGGATGTGTGGGACAAAAAGGGACAATATGAAACTGGGGAATCAAATCAAGACACAGGGTATTTTATGAGGCAAGATAGGCAGGAAATTTTAGCAATTAAGGTTAAATAAGGATGGGATGGAAAGATTGGTGAGGAGTTGAAAAGGGCACAATAAATGGATCCTTTTCAAACAGAAAAAAAATACGGAGTATGAATGTTTTCCCAAGGCAGAGCATATAAAATGGATTCTACCTTTCTATCTTGAAAGCATTCAAAAGGAAATGTTTATGAATGAGAGGTGAAACATAACAATTTACATATGAAACAAAGAAGAGAACAAATGCTAAAACTCATACCACATGGATCCCACAAATTAGAGCTGCATATTTTATTAATAACTTGTCAAACTGTATAATGGAACGCAGAGTGTTCTTTCCACACTATTCCCCTACTGCTGAGTTACCGACCTCAGATTCACATACAATTACATTAAATACACAAGGTTTGTGGGAACATAGATCCACAGAAAAGGGCACTGTTTTGACAGCTCAAAAACTGAAATCTGAAGATAGAAAGAGAACCAACAATCTGCCCTAAAGAAGGAACAACATTACATTTGATTATTTGGGCAGATTCACAATTTCGCTACTAAACGATAAATAGGTGATTTGAGGAGAAAATCCCTATTCTTACAGTGCTGTAGAAATCTCTGCCTTATTTTAGTTCTCAGCCAGCAGAATTTTTGCTTCACTTTCCGTTATTCATTTGAATAAAACTGACTTTTATAAAATGTTGTTGAAATGGAATAGAATGAAATTATTACCATTGTGAAGGGAAAATTTAATTTTTGAATGGGAAAAAGGGAAGGGGGCGGGACCTTCATTATAATCGAAATCAGAAGGACTTGGGAAAGGGGAAATACAATGGGGTGACAGAAAAATCTGATGCGATTAAGTCATGAGGGAAATCAGAATCGGAATCGGAAGGACTGGGAGAGTGAATATAACATATAACAAAACCGTGTAATATGCCATGCGATGCATTTTAATACATAAGAGTAATCGCAATCGGGGATCAGGGGTCGGATGCACTTGGAATACACCATGGAAAAGTTTCGATGCGATGGGGATAGGCCCGATGAAATAATGAAACAAGCCAAAGGGATAGTGTAAAACAAATCAAAATGCCTTCTGGCACTTTACAAAGGGAAAAGGTGATTTTCTATGCGGGAGCAGAGGGCTGGAAAGGTGGGACACCGAGGATATAATCGCAATTGGAATCAGGAGTTTTGGGATCGGAGTATAACATAATACATGCTTCTGATGCGATAGGGTAATGGCCTTTGTAATAAAAAAATTAAACAAAATTTAAACTTAACAAAGGAAAAGGGCCAACGTATTATGAATGGGCGGAGGTTTAGAATGGTGGGACCGAGGTCAATCGGTGTCGGGAGATCGGAGGAGAGTGGGGCAGGGTGACATATGAAATTTCCGATGCGATGGGCGTGACGGACTATGGGCCGTCGGATTGGATTGAGAGATCGACGGCTGAGGGCTAATCGGGAGCAAGCCATTAGCGGGAGTCAATCGAAGGAGGACGATCGGTGGTGCCGATTGTGATGGAGCGATTGCATACGGGTTGTTCGATCGTCAATTGGATCAACGGTCGGAATGTTCATCGGACGGGGCCAATACAATCACATCGGATTTTTTAAGATAGGCCGATTAGGGCATACGGTTTAAATGTTCCGATTGCGATTTAAAGGGAAAGGACTTCGGGTCGGTGGGGTTCAATAATATAAAACTTTGTTATAAATTTCTATGGCATGAAGGGGAAGTGGTCGTATATATCGGGATTTTATAATAATGAACGTTTAAAACGTTATTATAAAGTTTTTTAAAGGGACATGAATGGGAAGTGGTTTAATTGCATATGTGTTTAGTGATGCGATTTTGTAATCGGAAGGGGACAAAAGGGATTTTATAAGGAAAATATTAAACTTTAAACATAAAGTTTAAGGGAAAAATGGGAAAAAGGAGAAGGGTTAGGATATAGAGGACTTTACTTCACTTAGGCATAAATTTCAATCCAGGAGTCAGTTTTGAGAGTGTAGTATACCATTGGAAAGATATTTCCGGGCTCTTTCTGATGGATCTACTTGGAACATGATTTGATGCTAAACATGCTATGGAAAATGTCTCTAAATGAAGGGTGATTACTTTGTGAAGATGACAGCTTCTGAATTGTGACTTATTACATATGTTGGCATAAAATTACATAATCAATGATAATAAAGGAAAAGTATCATGTTTTCACCTCAAAACATGGTTTTTGAGGTAAAAATTACATCAAGCTAAATAAAATATTTCTTTGTTCTTCCAGGTGTTGTGACTTTGAGTTTATTGACTTCCTCATGACCTTGCTGATATTTATTGACACTTGACTCATTAGTTTGACCATGGTGAGATCCTAGAACCTAATGAGACCAATCCTATGACCTACTGACATGATTTTGAGAAGGAAAGTGACTTATGAATAAATACCATAGAAAGGAGAATCAGCAAGTACCTCATGAGGGAAAACTGATGAAAAATCACTACCATCAATGAATCCATGACTTAGTGGAATGGTGAAATTTATTGGTATTGGACTCCTAATATGCAAATGCAAAAGAGCAATTTTGATCACTGATGGCAGTGTGACTAGACTGACACTAACACATCGGACTGATCAAACTTTGGAAAATTATAAACATAAGTAACATCACCAATCAAACATATTGGATTATCAGTTTGTTCTTCTTTGAGTTGATCTACAAGTTAATTTTTTGATGTATGGTAGATGGGATTGGTAGGAGAATGAACAGAAATGTTTTGTTCACATAAAGGCTTAGAGGCTGGCTACATGTTTAGCATTTGATTTATTTCTTCTTTAGTTAAAAGAGGAAGCATTTTTTTCTTTCTTTGGAATGAAGTACAACAGTTCTCTCTCTCTTGTGAAGGCTGACTTTGAGGCTGAATGTTTTCTTGAGCCTCACCTAGAAGAGATGGTGAATCATCACTTGTTCCCTCAGAGAGATCCTATGGGTTTTCTTCTATTTCTTGATTGGGTTTTTCCTCAACTAAATCCCCTTAGCTATCATGATATCTATCTTGAGTATGAAATGCATGGAGTTCTTCTAGTAAATCTTTAGGATGCCAATTCCCTAAATCTTCATCAATGTTTACAAGGTGTTGTATGAAATCTTCATATTGATCACAACAATTTTCAGCTAATGATAAATATGGAAAATATTCTTTATAACGTTCATAAAACACCTCGTGGAAATATTTCAAGGAAAACAAGCCACCGAGTTTTAACCATTCATACCATTCTCTTTCCTTACCCTCTAAAGTTTCCATAAACATTTTCATGAGGCAGTCCTCATGCCATTCAACCTTTATCTTCCATACATGTATATGAAACTTGATGAGATGTAACAAGGGGTCATCAAATTTTTCATCTCTAAATATAGGTAGGTTTTTTATCCAATTTATTTCAGCCATTTTGTTTGGGAATCCAAGGATATGATCTCTACTCATTAGAGCATATATCCTTTGTATTCTTGGATCCATGTTTGTAAATCAGAAAGGGTCACTGAATCTTTTCAACCAGTCTAGAGTTCTCTACCAGTGGAGTATTTAGGTCTATTGAGAGTTGTGGAGTAGCCAGGTGGATGATTTAAACTTTGCTATCCACCATCAACATGATTTGGATTTCTTAATGCATTCCCAGGGGAATTTATAAGAACTAGTGGATTAATAGGCCTATTGGAGGCTAGTGGAGTTGCTAAGTGGATGTTTTTAGTTGTTTTGAAGATATGTGTCTATGGTCCACCAAAAATATTGAAAAAAACCAATCTAGGGATGTTTTTGGGGTTTTCTGAGTTCCTTTATGTAGCCCTAAGGTTTGTAAGAGTGTCCTATAGCTAAGTCATCATTTTGCTAGGATGGTGAAAAAGCTAGATTCTACTCTCTGGCTATCAGTTGAGTTCTCTATGATTTGACGAAGGTTTCTCAAGTCCTAAGGGATAATTAGATTCTCACTGACATCAGAGGTTGCATCATGATCACCATTGTGTTAGTGATAGTGATGAGGTGATTTACAATTCACAGGATTTCAAAGTTTAACTGAGGGTTAAAAGAGTCTATAAGAGTTTCTTAGGCTACTATGTACTCATTCCTGCTGTGATCGCCATTATGTTAGTGTGGCGATGAGGTGGCAATAAATAAATCGATACTACTTGACAGGAGTGCTTCTAAAATTCTAAGGAGAACTTAGGATGTTATTTTCTCATAGTCCCACCGTGATCTCCATTATGTTAGTGTCCCGTGATTTAGCAGATTAGTAGACCAAATGCATAGGGCAACATCAAACCATTCTTTGGAGTCCTAAGACCTAGCCTTCCTGGACTCAGAGAGGGCTCTCTCTATTGTGCGAAGGATGTGAACTTGTTTGCTTTAAGTGTTTGATTTTAGGCTAGTTGTTAAATGTAGTTTTGTTGTTTGTTTTGGTTGGGGTAAAATGATCAAGTAGCATAGGTGGAGTGAGAGGTTATCAAATCAATTGGGCTATAGATTCTATGAAGTAATTGATATCTCGATAATGAATCGGGGTACATCACAGGGCAAATATAGTGTAGTTAATGGATCTTTAAAGTTTATGTGTGAGGTGAAATGGACATTAAGTTTGGGAACCAAGGTAGGGCAAAGGGCAGTTAAGAATCCTTTCTCAAATAACTTTGAATAGAGAGATATTGAATACTGATAAGGAAAAGATACTAGTCATGAGATAGGGCACACCATTTAATCAATAACAATACTTTTAAATAAATACACATTCAAGATATACAATCCAGTGGAGCAAATGAAGTAAGACAACTTATCTAACTTCAATGATTCTAATTTCAAGATTTGAAAACATATGAGAGAAAAATAGCATTAATAAATGAAGAGGGAACTCCTAAACATCATTCATTAAACTATAAAGAACTTTGAAGCAAACTGATAAGCATATACAAAGGGCAAGATCGAAACAAGACCTCTTTGGCTTAACCTAATCAATCAATACATCAAAGAGAGATTTCAAGATAGAGTTTAGATAGCATAAAACAAGCAGGGCTTACCATGAATCATGTTTGTAAACTAACATATTAATCAAATAATGAAATAGACAAGCTTAGGTGGGCCTGAGGAGCAACTAAGAATTCCTTAAACTAACCCAGCAGAAGAAAACATGAAGACAATAGAAAACAGGAGGACTGAGGTGCTTCTAACAACATTTCTCATCCTATAATCTTCTGAGCTATTGCAATATAGAAAGATGGACATATGACAAACAAGAAAAACATGAAAAAATAAGAGACATTTCACCATTAACTAAACTCAGGAATCTAGCAAGCAAGCCTTCATCATTATCAACCAAGGTAAATCATCCACAAGCTCCACAACACTAGATTGTTCTTCAAGTTTTAAAAACCATGTATTGCTCTTATGTTGAGATTCAACAAGATGATGAGCTTAGTGAAAAGAGTCGCCTTCACTAAGTGGGCCCGCAGGCTATTTTTGGCACAAAGTATATTTTTAGACTATGTCTATTTTTAGACATGTCGACCATATTTTATGAGTTGCAGAATGCTATTTGTGGATGGTTGGTTAAGTTGGAAAAATAGATGGACTTCTATTTTTGGACATATTGGGCGGAATCTATTTTATATTTCCAGTCTAAAAATAGATATGTCGAATATTATTATCTCTTAATAATATTTGGAATATAAACATTATCTTATTCTCTTGGAGCACTTCAGTTAAGTAAACAGATGTGGCACAGTAGCTGACAGAAGGAATTACGCTATTCCTGAGGGTTTACTAGAGCTAATGCATGAGGACTTCAGTTAGAACTCTTGTGACAAAGTTTGGTGGAGTTATAGAAGTAGTTGGTGGAGTTGTATTTAGTTTAACTCAGTTAGACTCAGTTGAGCTAGTTGTATCTAGTCTAACTGATTGATACACTAGTGAGAGTGGTGTGAATTAATTAGTTAATTAATTCACTAAATAATAACTCATTAATCAACTGAAGAATACATCAGTTAACTACAGTGCATGGACAGTTTTAGTGGAGACCAGCAGAGAGATAGGTGAAAGAGCAAGTGTGACTATCAGTTGTGACTATAGTGATGCATTGATTGCATCCAACACTCAATGGAGATTCCAATGAGGATTGCGCAGTGCAATCTTGGTGGATTCGAGTTCATTCAGAACCATTCTTCAGCAGGGATTGCGCAGTAGAGGTAGTCTAGCAGGTGGAAAATTTCGGTGCATGGATTTGCAAGATCAGGCATGATCTGTGTGTAGCTATTGTATTCTACTGAGAGCTTGATATGATCAGCTTTGTATGAGGAATGTTACATGATCTCCATGACATATATTATATATAGATAGTTGGGGTTTTTAGCTTCAGGCTTTCCTGTTAAATAGTTGTGTTAATGTGTGTGAATTTTTATTGTTTCATGTGTGCATTGCAATTGATTTAATTTCTGCATGTGATGATCAATAGTGGAATAGATTTTGTATTGTGCATGAAGTTAAAATAGTGTGTGATCGAGAGAGTCTTGGATATATAACCCATAAGTTATATAATTTATACATCTTAAACACATCAAAAGCCCCCTTTACAATGAGTCTCCATGCTCTATTTATCATCCAAGGAGAAGAAAGATCTAAGAGAGTATCTAGAAGCCTATTGGCCAACAAGAAATATCCTAATTTGTCCTTGAGGCCTTGTAAGGACCAAGGCACAAAATATCCAAAATAAATATCTTTTCGGCTATTTGTGGCAAAGAAATTGACCTTTGAGGCCTGACATGCCTCTAAAAACTTTCTAAATTCACATTTTGACTTTTCAACCACATGAGCGTAGCACTGTACATTAAGCTGATTTTCCAAGCTAGGAGCGCAACAGAAGGATAGTAAAAAAGGGTCATTTTGTAGCAGTGATTTGGAGGCCTTCCTGATATCAAAAGAGGCTCCATGATGGCTCGTTGGAAATCCCTTGAAGTCTACTTTCCAAGTATACCCTTGGTTCTCCAATATGACCTTTGAAACCTGTACAAAAACAAAAAATTCCAAGACTGGTAGGAGTGCAGCACATGTCCTGAAAAGCAAGAAGAATGGTGAAAAAATGGGTGTTTTTGACCCTTTTGGGGGACTAAAACAACTCCAATCGCTCTGAAAATTGGTGAAAATACTATATGACTGATGATGAATCCAAAAATACAAGCCTTTCCTCTTGAATATGCTCCGAAAAATTAGTGTAGCGTACGTGTGCTACTCTCCTAGCCTCAAAATTTGCAGAAAAAAAAAAAAGTTGTCAAAATTTTCCCAAATTTGGTGGAAGAGTGCCTCATGGGTTTTGGGAAACCTGTGGAGAATCTTGGGCTAATATTCCAAGCCTATCTTGGTATTTTCCTCTTTTGGTTCCGGGAGCTTGCGTTGAGCCTTCTTCAATTTGACCCTTGCAAATTGATTTCTTTGGGCATAATGCTTGGTCATTCTTCTTTGTAACTCCAAGTCTTTATTAGCCTTGTCCAGCTTGGCCTCAAGGTGTATGTTAGCCCGTTCAAGCCATGATTCCCTATCATGTTCAATTTCCTTTGCAAGTATTTCATTGAGAGGAATTTGTTTTGCAAGGGCTGATTCTTCTTCTCTTTACTTTGCCAATGCTTTCCTTTGTCCAATGACTGTGCTGATGTAGATAGAAAAGTCCCTTGCCTCTTGGAGGCAGCAAAAATTTACCTTGATCCTCTTTGGTAAGTGAGAGTACAAGTTTTAACATGTTTCACTTGAATACCTTGATCATTAGTGACCTTAGGGTTGTTTTTCTTCCCATTTATGATTTATGTATTTGTGACTTCCTCACTTTGCTCTTGACTTCCTTCTTGAGAGGCATTTTCATTTTCTCTCATGCCAGTATCACTTTAAAGATTTTCGTGATTATCATCCTCTATATTTGCAACATTAGAGGTGTCTTCATCATTTCTTTGTACATTTGTATCTTCATGACTATCCTTCTCTTCATGATTTGGCCCACTGCCCTCACTTTCAAACTCTACCTCTGTCTCTGCATTTGCGTTGTTTTCTTCATCATTGACTTGTTCATTGTGACTGTCATGTTGTATTTCTTCATGGCTGTCATTTTCTATTTCATTATGGCTTTATTTTTCTTCATGAATATGCTTACTGCCTTTGATTTCATAATTTTTTTCTCCATTATCACTGTTTTGACCATGGTTATTGTGCTCACTATTTTCATCTTTATAATCACTGTTTTTACCATCAAAATTTGCCTCTGCTCCTTCACTGCCATTTGTATCTTTCCCTTTATCAAGCTCAATGTATTCATATTTATAATCTGACTCTATTTTTTCCTTCACCTCTTCATCCTCTGTTTCAATGCTTGCAATCTTTATGGGGTCACTGTTAGAGGCATCTTCATTTTTTTCTGTCATCCCCTTTGTCAGCATCATCTTCTTCATTTTTACTCTCTTCTTGAATGTCATGTTGTATTTCTTCATTTGTCTCTTGACTGTCATTTTCATCTTGGTCACTGTTTTTGTTTTCATCTTCACTATTTTGCTCATCAAATTCTGCATTTTTCTCTTAGCTGTCATTATTGTCATTTTCTGTGGGGTCACTGCCTTCTTATACTCTTTTTGCCTACTATCTTCACTTTAAAAATATGCCTCATTACATGCTGGCATAATTTTCATTGTGCTCACTATCATGATTTTCTTCACCTTCTTTGACCTCATTCATTCCTTTGAAAACAAAACCCTGATCTGCTTGGGAGATGATATGAAGAGGGAAAATGAGAGGTTAATGAATAAGGCAAAGATCTCTCAAAAATTTCACAGCTAAAACAAAGAGACACAAGAATGCAGCACGAGCCAGTCGGGTGGCTTCTGTACATCCTATTAGGAAGTCTCTTCATGCCCATGAGTGCAGCACAGGGAGCTACCGACGGTCTCTGCATGCTGCACGCCAAGGAGCATAGCACGGGAAGTCTCTGCATGCTGCCATATGATGTCTGAACGATGGGCACATTTGCACGCAAGTTTTGGGTCTTTCTGGATAGCCCTGAATGGACACGAGCGTAGCACAGGCTGTCGGGTGCTCCTAGGCATCCCTCAACGCATAGGAGCATAGCGCAGGATGTCAGGTCCTCTTGGGAAACCCTGAATGCACAGGAGCGCAACACCACCTCCCAAGAGCACAACGCCATTTTGTAGAGGGAATTTGGATGCCTTCTCGGTGTCGGAATTGGGCCTAAACTAGCACGTTGGAAAGTTTAACTTGTCTACTTTCCAAATATACCATTTTTTTCCTGATTGAAGTATATTTTACTTTTAAAAAGTTGATTTTCCCAAGACTGGTCAAAAAGGGTTGAATGATGGTGCAGAAATGCAGAGTGCTATTGCAGACCACTTTTGGATGCCTTATAAAAATCCAAATTGAGTTCATGATATCTCATTGGAAATATCTCTAAATATAGTTGTCATTTGACTCATCAAGGAAGTCATTTGGGCACTCCAACTATGAGAAAACCTAATTTTCCCAAGGTCACTCTAGCAGTGCAGAGATTCTCCTGGGACACCTGTATTTTTGACATTTCTCATAAAACATGATACCTGTGTAAAATATGAAGGATTTTTTTCTTCTTGGGCCTATTATGGAAAAAAACCTCTCTCAATTTTGTCAAATTCATCTCTGTTTAGTCAGAAACACAGTTTGAAGCAAAACTGGCCTTGGGTGTGACACATGGCTTGTCTCTTGGAAATAATTCTTGGAAAAATATGGAGGCATGATGTTTATGATTTGGTATGGCTTCATGATTGCTGATATTACCTACCATATGGATCCTTTTATCTTATGCCTCCTTTTCATAGAAAACCCTAGCTTAGTTGTAAGAGGAAATTAGGGTTTGGTGTAGGGGATTTAGATGAAGCGGTTAAGGGTTGTAAAAATTCTTGGGGAGATTTTTGGGGACAGGGATAGATGTTAGAGAGTAGGGGGAATTTTAATTTCAAGAATTTAGTGAGGGGAAATGGTCCAAATGGGAAAAACAGGTCTAGTCTCGAAAAGTGCCAAATTGTAGCAATAGGCTAGGCTTTGTAGAAAAATGATGAGTTTGAGGGATAAGAGTGATGGGAAGTGTTTATGAAGGTATATTAAGGATAGGAGGAGGTGTAATAGAATCAGGATACAAGCCTTGTTGATTTTTTAACCATGGAGGTCATGAAACCAAGAAAAATTGCACTCAAAAACCCTAGTTGGATAATGGAGTCATAAGCAAGGGACAAACAGAGTAATGAGATTTATGGGTGTGAAAATGGGAAAAATTTGAGAGGCATGAGTCCATGAGGGATCTTCCATGAGTGATAGGCTAACTATGACATGATAGAGTAGTAGAACAGTGAAAAATTTATCCTAAGGATAATGAGGGCAGTGAGATTTCTAGAACTCACAAGATTCATGAATTTTGTTTCTAGAAATCTAGGATAGACATTTAGTCATCTACAAAGGCAAAAAATTACTGATGACTAACAGTGGCTCCACTTGGGGAGGGCAGCTCCTTTTTAGGAGTTGTCCAGAACTTCAGATCTTTGGTTTATGGAGACCAGTGCCTCATCCATTGGTCAGTCTTTTCTTCTTTCATTTGCTGATGCTTCCTTGAAGTTGTGATTTCAATAATATGAAAACATGATTAGCTCAAATTCATCTCTACCCACCCAACCTACTTGCCTAAAAATTTTTCTTCCTTGGGTGCAATTGAACTGGAAAACCCTTGACATTCTTTTATTTTGTAAACGAAAACAAACTATCTACTTCTATCCTTATTTCTTCCAAGAGTTCAGATTAAGCTAGTGAACTCTTTTATTCACTACCTAGACTATTTGACTGCCAAGATTAAGCCGTTTGGCAGACTTGATTCTCTAAGATACAGACATGAAATTGAAAACATGATTTGAACCAGTATTAGACACTCTGATTCATCATGAGTTGTGGCATTGAGACAAGTTGCACACAAACATTATTTCATAAAAAAAAAATTAGAAGGCATTAACGGTTGGGTTTCATCATTAGTTAATCATCCCTATCCTTCTCTTTGGTTTAGATTTAAGCATGTGGAACCAATATCTTTCATTCCTAATCTATTCTCTTTTGACTGGTCAAGCTTAAATGATTTGACCAGTATTCTTTCACTAACCTATCAGCAATAAATTAAAAACATGCTCAGCCATGCTTAGGCTATATGACTGAACAAGACCTTTTTTTTTTGACAAAGTAGTAGAATTTAGGCTTGCACACTTTTGGTATCAATATTTTTTGGGCATGGGGTTGTACCTTCTTTTCAAATCTGCACTCTTTTTCCATTTATATGTGTTTTTGTGTTTTCATTTTTTTCAAAACAATATGAAACTAAAAAGATGCTCATAGGGATGAGCTTATTTTGCATGCCTATCTATCCTAATCTAACCTATAAATGATAGACATTTATTTGGCGAACTCTCTTTTCCAATATAACCAGTCAAGTAGATGATTGCATGGGTGATCTTGGTTCAACTCTTTGAGGATGCTGAAGAAATCAAAAGGCCACTTGCACCTCACTTGTGCTTGAACAGTAGTGCCTAAAATTTTCTTTAAACCTTGCATAAAACTGTTCTTGGCATAAAACACTCCTCTTTTATATTTCTCAAGGAAAACAACAGATGGATCTTGGAATGATACCTAATATTGAGGACTTCAGACATAAGCTTCATTCAGGACTATTCCTTCTTCCACTTGGCTATGCTTGAGGCTCTTTTGGGAAAGAAACTCCACCTCTTCCTCATGCTCATCTGAATTGGTAGACTCATCATATATTGCAATGTTATCCTCTAGAAAACCTTATAATATTTGATTGAGTGGGCTGAATTCAGTGCGAAGGCCATCATGCTGATTATTAGGAGTATTTATTGGCAGTAAATCTTTTTGAGAAAGAAGTGTGGAAACTCTTATGAGATTGTAAACTTCCAAGCTTTCATTTGCAATTTTAAATTCAATGGGACTTGGTGGTTGCAAATCTGAAGCTGAAGAGGATTCCGCGTCCCAAATGATTTCCTCATCGCTTTCAGGAAAAGGATTTTTATTAACAACTGGTTCAAGAAACACGTTAGATTTCCCAACCTCATCATCAAAACTGAAAGACTGTTGATTTCTAATCACATGAAAACTATTCCTGATGGACTGAAGTGAATTAGAGCAAAGAGTCAGAGACTCCTCACTTACTTATAAAATTTCAAAGATTTCCTCATCAGTGTCATATGTGACTTGTATTTCTTGATTACTTTTTTCAAGCTGATGATATTGATCTTCTTCCCACAAACCAACTACTAATTTCTCTGCAAGGTTAGTTTCTTTTGGAGAACATCATCATCATAGGACTGATCAAACTTTGGAAAATTATCAACATAAGTAACATCACCAATCAAACATATTGGATTATCAGTTTGTTCTTCTTTGAGTTGATCTTCAAGTTCATTTTCCGATGTATGGTATACGGGATTGGTAGGAGAATGAACATAAATTTTTTGTTCACATAAAGGCTTAGAGGCTGGCTGCATGTTTAGAATTTGATTTATTTCTTCTTTAGTTAAAAGAGGAGGCATTTTTTTATTTCTTTGCATAGAAGTACAACAACTCTCTCTCTCTCTTGTGAAGGATGATTTTGAGGCTGAATGTTTTCTTGAGCCTCACCTAGAAGAGATGGTGAATCATCACTTGTGCCTTCAGAGAGATCCTGTGGGTTTTCTTCAATTTCTTGATTTGTTTTTTCCTCAACTAACTCCCCTAGGCTATCATAATAGCTATATTGAGTATGAAATGCTTGGAGTTCTTCTAATAAATCTTTAGGATGCCAATTCCCTAAATATTCATCAATGTTTACAAGGCGTTGTATGAAATCTTCATATTGATCACAATAATTTTCAGCTAATGATAAAGATGGATAATATTCTTTATAAAGTTCATAAAACATCTTGTGGAAATATTTCAAGGAAAACAAGCTACCAGGTTTTAACCATTCGTACCATTCTCTTGCCTTACCCTCTAAAGTTTCCATAAACATTTTCATGAGGCAGTCTTCATGCCATTCAACCTTTATCTTCCATACATGTATATGAAATTCGATGAGATGTAACAAGGGGTCATCAAATTTTTCATCTTGAAATATAGGTAGGTTTTTTATACAATTTATTTCAGCCATTTTGTGTGGGAATCCAGGGATATGATCTCTACTCATTGGAACATATCTCCTTTGTATTCATGGATCCATGTTTGTAAATCAGAAAGGGTCACTAAATCTTTTCAATCAGTCTAGAGTTCTCTACCAGTGGAGTCTTTAGGTCTATTGAGAGTTGTGGAGTTGCAGAGTGGATGATTTCAACTTTTTTGTCCACAATCAACATGATTTGGATTTCTTAATGCATTCCCAGGGGAGTTTATAAGAGCTAGTGGAGTAATAGGCCTACTTGATGCTAGTGGAGTTGCGATGTGGATGTTTTTAGTTGTTTTGAAGATATGTGTCTATGGTCCACCACGAATACTGACAAAAAACAATCTAGGGATTCTTTTGGGGTTTTCTAAGTTCCTTTGTGTTGCCCTAAGGTTTTTAAGAGTGTCCTATAGTTGAGTCATCATTTTTCTAGGATGGTGAAAAAGCTAGATTCTACTCTCTAGCTATCAGTTGAGTTCTCTATGATTTGATGAAGGTTTCTGAAGTCCTAAGGGATTCTTAGATTGTCATTGACATCAGAGGTTGCATCATGATCACCATTGTGTTATTGATAGTGATGAGGTGATTTACAAATCACAGGATTTCAAAGTTTAACTGAGGGTTAAAAGAGTCTATAAGAGTTTATTAGGCTACTATGTACTTAGTCCCACTGTGATCGCCATTATGTTAGTGTGGGGATGAGGTGGTGATAAATCAATAGATACTATTTGACAGGAGTGATTCTGAAATTCTAAGGAGGAATTAGCATGTTATTTTCTCAGAGTCCCACTGTGATCACCATTATGTTAGTGACCCGTGATTTAGCAGATTGGTAGACCAAATGCACAGGGTAACATCAGACCAGTCTTTGGAGTCCTAGGACCTAGCCTTCCTGGACTTAGAGAGGGCTCTCTCTATTGTGTGAAGGATGTGAACTTGTTCGCTTTAAGTGTTTGATTTTAGGCTAGTTGTTAAATGTAAGTTTGTTGTTTGTTTTGGTTGGGGTAAGATGATCAAGTAGGATAGGTGGAGTGAGAGGTTATCAAATCAATTAGGCTATGGAGTCTACGAATTCATTGATATCTCGATAATGAATCGAGGTACATCATAGGGAAAATCTAGTGTAGTTAATGGATCTTTAAATTTTATGTGTGAGGTGAAATGGACATTAAGTTTGGCAACCAAGATAGGGCAAAGGGCAGTTAAGAACCCTTTGTCAAATACCTATGAACATAGAGATCTTGAATACTGATAAGAAAAAGATACTAGTCATGAGGTAGGGCACACCATTTACTCAATAACAATACTTTTAAACAAATACACATTCAAGATATACAATCCAGTGGAGCGAATGAAGTCAGACAACTTATCTAACTTCAATGATTCTACTTTCAAGATTTGAAAACATATGAGAGACAAATAGCATTAATAAATGAAGAGGGAACTCCTAAACATAATTCATTAAACTATAAAGAACCTTGAAGCAAAATGATAATCATATACAAAGGGCAAGATCGAAACAAGACCTCTTTGGCTTAACCTAATCAATCAAAACATCAAAGAGAGATTTCAAGATAGAGTTTAGATAGAATAAAACAAGAAGGGCTTACCATGAATCATGTTTGTAAACTAAAATATTAATCCATAATGAAATATACAAGATTAGGTGGGCCTAAGGAGCAACTAATAATTCCTTAAACTAACCCAGCAGAAGAAAACATGAAGACAATAGAAAACAGGAGGACTGAGGTGCTTCTAACAACATTTCTCATCATATACTCTTCTGAGCTATTGCAATATAGAAAGATGGAAATATGAAAAAAAAGAAAAATATTAACAAATAAGATATACTTCACGATTAGCTAAACTCAGGAATCCAGCAAGCAAGCCTTCATCATTATCAACCAAGGCAAATCATCCACAAGCTCCACAACACTAGATTGTTCTTCAACTTCTAAAAACCATGTCTTGCTCTTAAACACATCAAAAGCCCCCTTTAAAATGAGTCTCCATGCTCTATTTATCATGCAAGGAGAATAAATATCTAAGAGAGTATCTAGAAGCCTATTAGCCAACAAGAAATATCATAATTTGTCCTTGAGGCCTTGCAAGGCCCAAGGCACAAAATATCCAAAATAAATATCTTTTCTGCCATTTGTGGCAAAGAAATTGACCTTTGAGGCCTGAAATGCCTCTGAAAACTTTCTAAATGCACATTTTGACCTTTCAACCATAGGAGAGTAGCACTGTGCCTTAGCCTGATTTTCCAAGCGAGGAGCGCAACACAGGGATAGTAAAAAAGGGTCATTTTGCAGCAATGATTTGGAGGACTTCCTGATGTCAAAAAAGGCTATGTGATGGCTCGTTGGAAATCCCTTGAAGTATAATTTCAAAATATACCCTTACATCTCCAAAATGACCTTTGAAACTGGTACAAAAATCAAAAATTCCAGGACTGGTAGGAGCGCAACACATGTCTTGAAAAGCAGGCAGAATGGTGACAAAATGGGTGTTTTTGACCCTTTTAGGGGACCAAAACAACTCCAATTTCTCTAAAACTTGGTGATAATACTATAGGAGTGATGAGGAATCTAAAACTTCAAGCCTTTCCTCCTGAAAATGCTCTGAAAAAAGAGCATAGCGTAGGTGTGCTACTCTCCTAGCCTCAAAATTTGCAAAAAGAAAAAATTTGTCAAAATTTTCCCAAATTTGGTGGAAGAGTGCCTCATGGGTTTTGGAAAACCTATAGAGAAGCTTGGGCTAAGATTCCAAGCCTAGCTTGGTCTTTTTCCTCTTTTGGTTCCAGGAGCTTGCCTTGAGCCTTCTTCAATTTGACCCTTGCAAATTGATTTCTTTGGGCATAATGCTTGGTCATTCTTCTTTGTAACTCCAAGTATTTATTAGCCTTTTCCAACTTGGCCTCAAGGTGTATGTTAGACCATTCAAGCCATGATTCCCTATCATGTTCAATTTCCTTTGCAAGTAGTTCATTGAGAGGAATTTGTTTTGCAAGGGCTGACTATTCTTCTCTTTACTTTGCCAATGCTTTCCTTTGTCCAATGACTATGCTGATGTAGATAGAAAAGTACCTTGCCTCTTGGAGGTAGCAAAAATTTTCCTTGATCCTCTTTTTTAAGTGAGAGTACAAGTTTTAGCATGTTTCACTTGAATACCTTGATCATTGGTGACCTTAGGGTTGTTTTTCTTCCCATTGATGATTTATGTATGTGTGTATTCCTCACTTTTCTCTTGACTGTATTCTTGAGAGGAATTTTCATTTTCTCTCATGCTAGTATCACTGTCAAGATTTTCACGATTGTCATCCTCTATATTTTCAACAATAGAGGTGTCTTCATCATTTATTTGTATATATGTATCTTCATGACTGTCCTCCTCTTCATGATTTGGCCCACTACCCTCAATTTCAAACTCTGCCTCTATCTATGAATTTGCATTGTTTTCTTGATCATTGACTTCTTCGTTGTGAGTGTAATGTTGTATTTCTTCATGGATATCATTTTCTATTTAATTTTTGTTGTTTTCTTCTTCATGACTATGCTTATTGTCTTTTCTTTCAAAATTTGTTTCTCCATTATCACTGTTTTGACCATGGTTATTGTGCTCACTATTTTCATCTTTATAATCACTGTTTTTACTATCAAAATTTTCCTCTGCTCCTTGTTTGCCATTTTTATCTTTCCCTTTATCAATATCACTGTCTTCATCTTTATAATCTGCCTATGTTTTTTCCTTTGCCTCTTCTTCCTCTATTTCAATGCTTGCAATCTCTCTGGGGTCACTGTTAGAGGCATCTTCATTTTCTGCCATGTCATCCCCTTTGTCCTCATCATCTTCTTCATTTTTACTCTCTTCTTGACTATCATGTTGTATTTATTCATTTGTCTCTTGACTGTCATTTTCATCTTGGTCATTGTTTTTGTTTTCATCTTCACTGTTTTTCTCATCAAATTCTACATTTGTCTCTTGCCTGTCATTATTGTCATTTTCTGTGAGGTCACTGCCTTTTTCTACAATTTTTTCCTACTCTCTTCACTTTCAAACTCTGCCTCATTACATGCTGGAATTAATTTTCCTTGTGCTCACTGTCATGATTTTCTTCATATTCTTTGTCCTCATTCTTGCCTTTGAAAACAAAACCCTGATCTTCTTGGGAGATGATATGGAGAGGGAAAATGAGAGGTTAATGAAGAAGGAAAAGATCTCTAAAAAATTCACAGTTGAAACAAAGAGACATAGGAATGCAGCACAAGCCAGTCGGGTGGCTTTTTCAGGTCCTGTTGGGCAGCCTCTGCATGCTGAGGAGTCTAGCACAGGGAGCTTTCGTCGGTCTCTACAAGTTGCACGCCCAAGAGCGTAGTGTGGAAAATCTCTACAAACTGCCAGATGATGTCTGAACGGTGGGTGCCTCTACACGTAGGTGTTGGGTCTTCCTGGGCAGCCCTGAATAGAAAAGAGCGTAGCACAGACTATTGGGTCCTCCTGGGAAACACTGAATTCACAAGAGCGCAGTACCACCTCCCAGGAGCGCAACACCATTTTATAGAGGGCATTTGGAGGCATGATTTTTATGAGTTGGTATGGCTTCATGATTGCTGATATGACCTACCATATGGATCATTTTCTCCTATGCCTCCTTTTCATAGCAAACCCTATCTTAGTTGGAAGAGGAAATTAGGGTTTGGTGTAGCTTATTTAGGACTACCTTATAGAGGGAGGGAAATGAAGGGGTTAAAGGTTGTCTAAATTCTTGGGGAAATTTTGGGGGATAAGAAAAGAGATGTTAGAGAGTAGGGGGAAGTGGAATTTCAAGAATTGAGTGAGGGAAAAGGGTCCAAAAGGGAAAAACACAGGCCTAGTCTCGAAAAGTGTCAAATTGTAGCAATAGGCTAGGCTTTGTAAAAAAATGATGAGTTTGAGGGATAAGAGTGATGGGAAGTGTTTATGAAGGTATATTAAGGATAAGAGGAGCTATAAGAGCATCAGGATACAAGCCTTGTTGATGTTTTAACCATGGAGGTCATGAAAACAAGAAAAATTTCCCTCAAAAACTCTGGTTGGCAAATGGAGTCATAAGCAAGGGACAAACATAGTAATGAGATTTATGGGTGTGAAAATGGGACAAATATGAGAGGCATGAGTCCATGAGGGATCTTCTGTGAGTGATAGGTTAACTATGAAATGATAGAATAGTAGAACAGTGAAAAATTTATCCTAAGGATAATGAAGGCAGTGACATTTCTAGAACTCACAAGATTCATGAATTTTGTTTCTAGAAATATAGGATAGACATTTAGTCATCTAAAAAGGAAAAAAATTATTGATGGCTAACAGTGACTAGCCAGGTTCAATCTGCAATTCTATACTCTGCTGGTTTGAGTCGGAAGCCAAGATATTTAATACCATCTTGAAAATGGAGAATAGTAAATGGGAATATCTGGCGTGCAAAAGTTGCTTCATGTAGTGAGCATCCAACAACAATCGAGGTTTATTTATGATTATTACATTCCATTCTTGTATCTATACAAAAATACTTTAAGACATAAAAAAGAAAATGAGTCCCCAATCAATCCATTCAAAAAAATAAGCACATCATCAACGAATAATAGATATGTAATAATGCATCTATCTGCAATTTTGATGCCCTGCAATCTTCCAAGTCTTTTCTCCTTAGAGATAAGTTTGCTCAAACCTTCCATAATCAATAGAAATAGAAGGGGCGATAGAGGTAAACCCTACCTAATTCCTCGCTCGGCATGAAAAAAATGGGAGGTAGATCCATTAATGAGCACACTGAAGGAAACATTAGACATACAACACATGATCCAATTGATGAATGTAATAGGAAAACGTAGATGATTTAAAAGCATTCGCAGGCATAACTAGTTAGTGTGATCAAATTCCTTGGCTAGATCAATCTTAAGAATATGGCCTTTGAGCTTTTTGGATTTGATAGAGTGGAGGACATCCTGAGGAGTACCTATCACTTCGTGGATTTGATGATGATTGAGAAAGGAAAATTGTTTAGAGGAGATATGCTCAAATAATATAGGTTTGATTTTATTGGCAATGATTTTGGCAATGATCTTGTAAATGAAATTAAAAAGTGAAATAGGTCAAAAATCATTGAAAATGCGAGGATAATTGGATTTGGGAACGAGGGAAATAAATGTCGAGTTAAAGGCATCATACATACGACCAGTTACTCGACATTCTTCAAAAACTTAGAGGATATCATTTCCAAGAATATCAAAAAAGGCTAGGTAGAACTTAATGGTCCAACCATTCAGGCTCAGGCTCTTGTCCTTTTTAAATCATTTAAGTGTCCCCTCAAGTTCACCCATGGATATAGGCTTGATAAGATCCTTTTCTGCCTCCTGATCGAAAAATCAAGGGAAAATCCAACTATTCTGATGATCTAAGCCAGAGTGGCTACCTGAGGTGCTTTATATAGCTAAATGAAATGAGTTGTGCCAAGAGTGGCCAGCTAATGAAAATACTGAACCCTCTGTCCAACCTCATCCTCTAGTTTCCATATCATGTTAATAGCACGACGACCATTTGAAAATTGGTGCAAAACTTTGTGTTATTGTCTCTTGACTGCAACCAAATTTCTCAACTTCTTAATCTGTAGGTAATTTCTTCTCTATCCTTTAATATGTGATTCCTCTCAGCTTCGAAATGGGGAAGACGAGCTTTTGAGATATCAGAATCAAAACCTCTGCCATCCATCGATACCAATGTTTCTAGTTGTTCATCAATAGCCTATAGAGTATGGTTGTCCCTCTATTTTTTGGCCTTTTCCCAATCAATTGTTATATTTTTTTAATCTCAAGAAATTTTAAGGTAAATGAGGCAGTGGGAGATTATCCAAGAGCCGAGGGATGATATTCCCAATAATCCATAACCAGATTGATATACGGTTCATATTTTAATCAGGTCGCATTGAATTTGAAGGGAGATTTTGGTTTGCGAGAGTTTCCTGTAAGTTATAGATAAATGGGGGAGTGATCAGAGATTCCACCTGATCCCACCCATTACCTATAGGAGGGGATCTGAGTCAGAAGTGCTTCTTTAATAAGAAATCGGTCTAGTCTTCTAGCCAACATAGAATCTCAAACTCTACGATTATGCCAGGTAGGTTAGATCCGAACTAAGGGGATATCAATAAGATGATGGTCTTATAAGCGCATGCCAAAAGCCTTTGATAAAGGTTCTATTTGAGCAGAGTGTCCCCAAGGTTCAGAATCACCAATAGAGAAGTTGAGATCAACCACAAAAATAATGTTATTAGCCTGCATAAAATAAAAATTGAGGAGGTGTTCGCAGAAACCCATTCTATTTTAACAGGGGCCATACACATTCATCAATCAAATTTCCATGCCCAAGTCTGAAGAAAAAATATCTGCCCCAATATAACCATCCCCTCCCAGATATTTATCAAATTGACCGATCTTGGGCTAGTACCCAAATAAATTCTACCATATCATCCTCTGACATCATGAGCATAAAATATCCAACCATTTCTAAGGGCTTCGAGGGCAGGGGAAATCTAATAAATAGGTTCAAGCATTTCCTGAAGAAATATAATGTCCACCATCTCAAGATCAAGAAGTCTTTTGAGTGCTAGTTTTTTTGCAGGACTATCTAACCCACGCCATTTAAAGGAAAGCCTCTTCATTTAGATACTCTATAAAAGGTATTTGATGCTCTAAGAACCTTGTTAAGTGAAACTTGATGAACCTTGACCACATCTAACCCTGCCTAGATGATGACCTTAGAAATGTTTGAGTGTCTTCCCTGGGTGGATTTAGGAGGATGAGGGG
The DNA here is from genome assembly GCA_034641835.2 of Pinus albicaulis. Classification (NCBI taxonomy): domain Eukaryota; kingdom Viridiplantae; phylum Streptophyta; class Pinopsida; order Pinales; family Pinaceae; genus Pinus; species Pinus albicaulis. The sequence continues at coordinate 552,653,232 of CM076572.1, forward strand.
GTGGAACAATAACCAAGCCACCAACAAAGTCAGGTGGAGCCTTTTCCTAGGAGTGAATATTATAGGAATGGATCGACCTAGATTTAGATGAGACACCAAATACGGTATTAGTGGAAGGAATATCAGGAATAGAAGGGGGAGTATCCGAGAAGATAGGAGGGAGAGTAGAAGGGGGGAATTATATGAGAGAGATGACAGGTGTCGATTCAGAGAAACAAAGAGAGAAAGAACCAGAAGAAGAAACATCAGATACAATAGATGAAATAAAAGGAAAGGATGAGGAAGGATCACCTGGAGTGTGGCTAATATTAGTCTCACGTGATTGGGTGATCTGAGAAGACGGAGGACAAATAGGTATAGAGCCCGATCCAACAGCCAGATTAGGTGCTTTGTGAGGATTCCCAACTGATTTGGAGGTCCTAGTGGGTGATAGATCCGGAGGGGGAACCACCCCATGAGAGGCTTCTTGAGTAATAACAGCAAAAAAAGTGGAGATGAGAGGGTATTCTTTATAAAAGTTCCCCACCTTGTGACAATGCTGATACATGAAAGGCACACCCTCATAATCCAGGATCTGTTGATGAGAAAAATGCCTCCATTGTATATTTATTTCTTCCTCGAAACCTTCTTGGGTATCAAGTTGGACAAATACACAAGCCAACACCATATTATCCGAGACGATATATAACTTATCATAGTCCAAATAAGTCCCGAGCACATTACCAATGCATTTGAAAATGTCCTCAGACCAGAGATGTAGCGGTACACCTGGGAGATGAACCCAGATTCATTCAACCCCTAATTGTTCACGCTCTAGGTCGAAAAGAGGACTCCATATTTTGAGAAGCACTAGAGCCATCTCGATATGCCAGCATCGAGACATGACCCATTGAAAATATTCAGGATGTTGGAAACTAAGAGCAAACCAACCCTGCGAAAGAGTGAGAACAACCGGAAATTATTCAACAATATGACCTCAAATCTCCTATATCCATTGCCAAAATTGTGAAGAGATATAGGAGAATCCATGGACATGCCCCACCAAAAATTGATCATCTATATCCAGTAACTCCCCCATCTATAACCTGTCCCCTAGGATCAATGAAATATTTTTGTTTCCTACCTTGACACACTTGGATTTCTTTGATGTATGAGAGGCCTTCCTAGACAGAGGATTAGTAGGCCTGTCCACAGTCAGATCCAATTCTATAGAAACCCTAGCATCATTCTGTTGGTGTGTGCTTAGTTGAGGACCCACAAAGAAACCAGAAGAAGGAGGGAAGGAGATCTGGTAGGAAGATGCAAGATGAGAGGTGAATGGAGGAAGGGAACATGTGCCACCCGATGTGTGACAAGAAGGGGATGTAAAGGTCACAGCTGGAAAGGATTCGAAATCTAATGGAATAGGTGAAGTAGATTCTCCCAAGTAGGCTGAAAGGATATGAATGGAGGCCGGAGAGAGAGGTTCGGTATCAGAGGTCGGAATAGGGTAGGAGGTGTCAAGTAAACCCTAAAAACATAGGGACGATGAGGGAGACTCAACCGATAACAGAAAATAATATGACGGGGAGTTTTGAAATGGAGAGATGACCATCGATGGAACCCTAGGGTCACCTGCTAGTGAGGAAGGAAGTTGCAGAGTGAATGAAGAGGAGGGGGTGGACATGTGTGAAGGAGATATTTTCTAGATAGACACCATCTCAAATGGATCTGATGTATAATCAACCAAGTCTTCCTCCATCTCAGCCGACAGTGTGGATGGATGACTCATATAGAAAGTGTTGGATGACAACTCCCAAGATAGTGCCTATTGTCTAGTGCAGGTATCCCCAGGTGCCTAGAAAGTGATAGTGAGCACCAAGATTCAAACGACACCATGAAACCACTACTCCCTCAACCATATTAAAAATCCATAACCGTACGTAATCGGGGTCTCGAGGTCAATATCCGCAGTGCCATTTTCCTCTCAACAACTCCAATCCCATTCTCGGCTCCTAATTTTAATGTCATAGGTGAGATACATTAAGTGGAGAGAACCGATGTTTCAATTTTCTCCACCACCTTACCATTAGGATTACAGTTAGGTCATATAGGTAACTGAGGTCGCAGAGGAGGGACACTTACTACTACATTAAAAGGAAGTTGCAATTTTTGTTGCTCCATTGGTAATTTGATAGGTAGTTGATTAGATAAAGTGGTTCCTCACCATGCTTGAGTCCATGAAAGTGATTAATTTGGAGGAGAAGGCCACCGAGGCCATGGAATTGGATACTACATTAGAGGAGGGTCAGGAGGTTTCCATGAAGCTGCAGGGTATTGCATCTGTTAAGGAAATTGTTTAGGGTTATACAAATTAGACCACATATTGAAATAATAAAAGGGATATTAAATCATACCTAGTAGCTAAGGTTTCCATGGATTCTTTGAAACAATGAAATATTTTTTTTCAACTTCGTCCCCTCATTCCTTTTATATTACCTTTAAAGATGTCAATGATGGGAATTTATCTATTGAATATTCACGTTCATGAATGTTACAACTCACTATACTATTAAGTGGGAATTCCCTAAGAGGATGTTTCTTTCTCCACATAGGGAAAAATATAGACAAGGTTTGCTATGCTTTAATCTATGTTTGTTTTTGTTATAACACATAATGATGAGAAGTTATGGAACTCATAATTTAGGTCTTAGAATATTCCAACAGGTTCCCAATATTTTCCCTCATAATTCTGTCATTAGATAACCTTTTTATTCTAGAAGAGGAATCTCATATGGAAAAATTACTTCTTATTGATCATGTAGAACTTCTAAAGCAAGTGCAACACTTTAATCATAAGTGTCTTTGGATATGTCTCCTTTTCCAATAATATTGATCATATATAAACATTCCTCCTTCATTTCCCTAATCAAAATAGTATTTAAGATGTCCTTACTTTTATCACTATTCTTGTATCTCCATATATTGTAATGCAGATGTTCTATATAGTCTTCCAAAATCTTTTCATCTCATTAAGACATTCTGAAAAGCCCTTCCCTTTGGTCCTTAGTTCTACATTTGTTTCATGACACTACCTAAATCTAGAATAAAATAATCAGGTGGTTGTTTCTCTAGATTCAGTTCATGATATTCCAAATTGTGTCCATATGTGTCTCCTTGTCCTTCCAACAAGCTCTTGAATCCTTGATATTCTACTTCTATTGATACATGTGGGTTTGAAATTCTTAGACTTTCTTTGGATTTTGAAAGTTCATAAAATTCTACCTCCCTTATGTGTGTGCCCAACATAGATGATTCAAAAGATGCTAGCCTTTGTAGAGAAGTTTTATTAGATATTTGTTTCCTGGAAGTTGTCCCCTCGGTAGATGAATCTACTTCAACCTTTGAAATCAACTCTTGTATGTATGTTACTCTTCCTAAATCTTGATTCTTCTTCTTTCTCCTATGCCCTATTTTACCTGCATGGTTAGTTTCTTTGGGGACATTCCATTATTTGTATTCTCTACTCATGTAATCCAATCTTATACTCCCTGAATCATGAGGGTGATCCCACTTCAATATGTCGAAGCAATGTGTAGGTTCTTACATCTCGTCTTACTGCCCTATCACCTCAGAGCCAAGAACACACATAACTAACTTTCAATCAATGCATACAAACAATGCTGGTCACACATATACACCTCTAATATCCTCCCCAAAAATGACACCAAAATGTGGGTTGAATTAACTAACTTCAAATTAGAATTAATTTACCAAGCTCACATAAATTGTTAACTAGGGTAAGTGTTTTTATTTCAAGGCTATCATGCAAAATATATGAAGGTAACAATGTATAACTAGCACTATTAACATCAAACTATCATAATTATGTTGTTGTAATCATCACTCTTAACACTAAAAAGCTAGCGTTGTCACACGCAAACCTTCAACACACCTTCAACACAATTATAAAGAAAGACACTCTTTGAAGAATGAAATAGTTTTATAAAATGAATGACTCGATCACTTAGTCAATATTGCAAAAGAAAAGCAAAAATCCTAGAAGTTATCCACTCACCTTTCATTCAATGAAAAAAATCACTCAATCAATCTATAAAAGTACACTGTAACAATCACACAATGATGCATTAATTGAGATCTAAGAACTATAACTATGAATTAGCACATAGCACACATATTCAGGAGTAGACTAGTCAAGAACCTAAGTTGTTACATAAGTGACTGAAATTACTATTCTGCAAGTCAACCAATTAGTAGTTGTAATAGTAACAATAAACCAATTACATATTAAAATTGAGAGAAACTAAACACATAGCTAAAATACCTCACTATCTCAACAATTCTTGCTAAAGAGGAGGGTCCTTCCTCCTTAACAGGAAGCCAGTACACACAGTTCATGTGATAATAAATAAATCGGTATGATGCCATAAATCATGAGAGTTGGGTTGATATTGTAAATTATTGCAATTACATAGTTTCTCCAAAATTACAATGTTGATACCACCCCAACAAGGAAGAGGATATTCTTTTTATATATATTAAATTACATGTACCATTAAAACATAATAAATCATGGGAATACCTCAATTCTATGATCTCCCAAATTACGAACCTCACATATATAACATATTACAACAATTTGTTGTGAATAAAAGGTGTTGTAACTGTCTTCCCAAAATAACAAAAAGGCCAATGAATAGAATTAGTAACTGTCTTAGCCAACCTTGGATGCATTATCAATAAGTGAATTTATTTGCTAGCATAGCGGTCAATGCCAAATTTGATCAAGTGATACCCCACATTGACCATCATCATCGTCATTGGAAAAACAGAGGAACAAGGAGACATAGTATGAGCGCAACAATATCAACACATCTTTGATTTTGTAATTGGCGGGAAAAAACCAGGAGAAACATAATAACATCTCCACAAAAACATCTTCAACAAGCCAAACTCTCTCCTAAAACATCCCCTTATCATTTTTTTCAATAAAATCACCTAAAACAATCAACTTCATATCAAAATACAAGCAAAGTTTAACAAATTAATGTTATGTAGAAAAGAAACATGCATTGGTTGAAAGGTGATGAATAGGATAACAAGGTATGGTTATTTGGGTCAAAATGGTGAGAAATATAGGAAATATGGTTACAAAAAGGGTGTCAATACCATGTCCCAAGAATATATCAAGTTAGAAAGTTAAAAGTGTTTTTTGGAATGCTCCAAAAACCATGAATTGGTGGCTTCAAATCTCCCCTATAGTTGTAGCCCAGCAAAACCATGCATAACAATGCTCTATGTACACTAGCTTCAAGCAACAAAGAGCCAACTATGCCCCAATGGCACTATGTTGGAGAAAAAAAGCATAGATTTGCATGGATAAGGTTGTATGAGGTCAAAATTGATCACAAAGAGAAGATAAGGACCAAAAAAATAGACATGGTCAAGAAAGTGTCTACATTAAATGTCATCACTCCTTAGGAAAACCTTGTTGAGACAAGTTTTATGCACCCTAGTCAACAAGGGAGAAGTGACCTAGACTAGAGCTCTTCAAATAGGCCTATTTGTGTGGTGTGGTCACCCTCGACAGGTTTTAAGGCTCTGTTACCCTCTAGCCTCTTCCTCTTTCAAAGGAAAATACAGGTGGTTTATCCTATTTCTATCTTACAATATACATACATGAACATAAATTAATATGCCTAATCTATTGGTTAATCTATACTATTGTTAATGTTAACTTACCTATTCTATAAGTTAACTGATCAATTAAGATATATTACAAATTAGTTAGCATACTAGAACATATGGTACAAAATATAAACAAAGAATAAATGCTAAAAAACAATGTAACTAGTGATGGCGATAAATCTATATTATACCAACTATTCAAATACAAACTAATTACTAATTGTAAATTAAGAATGCAATGCTAAACCTATGATATGCTCATACTTCTTGATGATAAAAATAGAGGATGAAAACTACAAAAATGTAAGTCTTCAACCTTTCATACGAAGACTAATCAAACCAAACTTGTTTTTAATGATTAATCAACAAGAATTACCAACAAATGCAACACTAAATAAATAACTAACTAATGCTACTAGACCTATAGTTTTCGCCCAAAAGAAAGAGAACTTATAAAGTTTAAAAGATATTTAAATAATCTATTTATGAATCAAATCAATAAATAAACCATGAAATAAAATAACACATAAAAAAAATAAGGTATAAGTGTCATTTCAATTTAATGAAAATGAAATCCTTTATAATAAAAATCTCAAAATTAAATATTAGAGACTTTAATTGAAATCATTTCCAAATCAAAATCACCCTTAAGATTCAAATCACTACAAGATAATGTGATCTTTATAAACAATTAAAACTGAATTAACAATATCAAAAAGAAATGTGAAAATGCCTACTATTTACTCACATAATTAAATCACACAATAACAATAAGCCTCTTTCAACAAACTTTCAGAAATAAAATTACAAAAAGCTTGACAAATACAATATCACCCCAACCATAGAAACAAAAATTATAAGCCTATATTAATTGAATCAAATCATAATAACAAAGATCACAAAAGTCTCCATTGCATGTGCAACATTATGTGCAACATTTCTTCCCTTAGTCTCCTTCCTGTGGGTTCACACTCTCTATCCTATAGATCGATCCCCTTTTATTATATTTGCCAACCATATTTTACAATGGTACATGTTCCAAGGCTTCAATTTTGCTTAACAATTTATTTCTCAAAAGAAATTCAAATCCCACTTTTTAGTCAACGAAATCTCATTCGATCTTGTTTTAGGATTCAATAACAGAATCAAACCTATTGTAGCTTCTTGCCTTGGAACAAATTGGGTTTGATCTAGCTTTAATTCTTCGTCTTCACAATAGAACCAAATCCTGCCAAAATAATTAAATACCAAGTAAGGTTGTAGATAATATTCTAACTTTTGTGAAAGTGAAAGATGAATATGATAAAAAATAAGAGTAACGAGACAGAATTTCACCCTTGCCATATCACATCAGCTTGTGAATATGACTACGATCTGCAAAATCAAACCAAAACAAGTCATTCAAATCTATGGTGAGCATTTCGACTTGACATTCCAGACAACAATTATCCCCACCGGCGTATTCATTGACAATCAAAGAATTTTTTGGCGAGATCCATGGCAACTGGTCTATGACAATCCCTGAGAAATAAGTTTGTTGTGATAATAGATCCCACAGTTTGGTTTGTGGGCAATGGTAATTAGAATCACATATGATATAGAGTTGTCAAATCATAGGGTTTGGTTTGATTGCCTGAAGAGAGCATCAGGTGGCATGTCAATATGGCAGGTGTAAAATGTGTTTATTGATATACGAATATGTGTAATGAAAACGTTAAGTTCACCGTTGAATATAACCCTTTGCGTTATGGACCTTCTTTCATAGCTTAATTTTCACGTAATATAAGGGTATATTTTCGACAATTTATGTAGTGAAGTAGGTTCTACAAATAAGTTGGTTTTCGGCGGGATTTACAGTTTGTTGTTGTGTTCCATTTATTTTGGCATCATTGGAGCAGATATCAAGGATAATATGAAACCATGGTGGAGCAACTCATTTCACGTCGAGGTGGTGAAACCATCCTTTGAGTATCTTTGGCCTTTTGTGAGATGTCACGATACAATCAAACTTTGTTTGTGAATGAGTAGGGACGTTGGGTCTTTACATGCTTCGTTCTATGTTAAAGCTTGTCACGAAATAATTCCATTAAAAAATTAAACCAAATTTAATATATATATATATATATATATATATGTGTGTGTGTGTGTATGGGGTAACATATTACCTTATTTATAATATAAAGTATGTTACAAAGTTTTTATATATATATATATCTATATATATGTGTATGACTTTTTATGTGTATTTTAGGTTATGGGAATGCCACATGAAGTTAAAATTGAATCAATTCTAAACAAATTAAAAAGGAAACTATCTAGACGAGGTGTCAAAATGACGACAATGGTCAAATCTTGAAATTTTCCAATAAGATGCGTCAAAATCGAAAAAATGTTAAAAGATGATCATGAAATAAAGTGAAGCGAACTTTAAGTAATCAAAAGTTTGTGGGAAGGATGAACCCTAATGGGGTGATCAAGATCAAAATGTGAAATTTAGACAAGGTGAAGCAATCAAAGCAACAATCCCAATGATCATAATAAGAAAAGTGTCGTAAAACACGATCAAACCATAAAGGTCCAAGAAGCTCAAAACCCAAACAATGATCATAGGAGGAACCTTTAACCACCCAAGTGCAATTAGAAGGGAATTTTTTTTGAAACTTATAATGGGGGGGCCTTTATTTGGACGAAAAACATAGGGGGACTATTGGCGGGCCAATAAACCTATAAAAACAAGATCTCCATAAACCACAATGAAGGAAAAAGCATGACATGCCAAAGTGTTGTTCGAGTATTTGCCTATATTTTTCTTTCAAATAAGCTATCATAACATGATTAGTGAGCAGTGAGTGCTCGTGAGGAGGATACTACAGGAAAATACCTCAAGAGAGTGTGACTATCTACAACAAATTATTGGTATAATACAAGCTTAAGATCGTTTCCACCATTTTCTCATGTATTTTAGTAATATTTGCATGTTGATTATGGATACATTTGTATGTGTATGTGCTAATAGTTTTTTCAGGGTATAGAGTCTTGGTGTTTTTTTTAGTTGTATGCAGGTATTCGGGAGGAGGGATAAGAGTGTTGAAATTTGCAACAAGAAACAGTGAAATTGGCAACCAGAAAGGACAAAAAATGCACCCACAAAGGGCATGGAATCTTGATGCACCAGGAATGTGGAATTTTGATGCACCAGAATTTTGGTCATGGAGTGTGAACCATTTAATTTATTTTTCCTTCAAATAAATTATACAATAAATTATAATTTCATCTCATAACAACTTGTATCAGTTAACTAAGTCAAGATGACTAAGTTAGCTCAAGAAATTCTAGTTGAGGGTCTAATATGAGGCATGTAAAGGGATCCTAATATTTTTGGGGTCCAGTTGCAATTGATGCATGGTGTGAGTGAGTTAACTCAACTTATTGAGTTATAATCAGTTTAGCTAATTCTAACTGAGATATGAACTAGTGAGAGGTCAAGTGAATTAAATTAGAATTAATTGACATACAGTGTGTTAGGGTCCTATAATAATAGGGTTCATAAAATTTTGAATTGACTTTGATAAGTCTTGTAAATATGTACATACCTTGCTTTCTGCAAGTTGTTTTCCCATATTTTGAAAAAATGAAAAAATAATAAAAAATAAAAAAGAGGGTAAAAATTCCTAAAAGAAAGATCAAAGGACTTAGAAAAAAATAAACCCCAAAAGAAAATAAATAAGATCTGAAAGTGAGAAAATCCAAATGCCACTACTTTACTTTATTGCAAGAATAATGATTATGTGCAGAGTGTCAATAAATGCCATAATCCATGATTAGTTAAATAGTTTAATCTTAACTTTTCATGTTTTAATTTCATGTTTTAGATAGAGAATAAAGATTTTTCAAATAGTTTAAACTTGACAAATCAGTAGATAGGTAGAGAATATTGAGGAGCTCAACAGTTTAATCTGAGCCCTCAAATGAAATAAGGTAGATCTAGATTAGTTTTATGCTTTGAAAGTAAATGTTTTAAGGTTGCAAGCCTAAATGCACCTATAAAATGAAGAAAAAATGTTAGAAATACAAGATTGGGTAGGTATAAAGTAGTGGAGCAATCATGTAAATAATCCATCATTCGGAAAAATCACTAATTTATGCTCCCCCATGAGTATTCAATATTCTAAGCTAGCAGTCAAACAGGCTCAGAGCATTTCTCTGACTTTTGTTGGGACCGGACCCAAGGCTCTGTGACTGGTTAGTTAAAAGTATTGATTTCCTATGCTAAATCTTCATTTATCATCATTTACCCTCCATTCATGTATTAAAACCCCTTTTTCCTAAGTAAAACACATTCTTACTTAGTAAAATTGTAACCCTAGAGTAATTAACTTCATCCCTTCATAAACATTCATAAAAACCCACAAAATCACATTTATCCTAAGTATTATTGAAAGAAATATAAAGATGAGCAATGCTTGATTTTGTACTATACTTAGAGATAATGTGTATTTTGTTTTTCACTACCCTTTCATATTAACTTTTAACATACTTTATTAAATCCCTAAGAAATACCCTTTCCTAGTTATTAACTCCCTTAAAATCAATAAACCCCAAAAACCCACTATTATAATGTTTAAGACCAAAGTCTATTATCCATGTGTGCAAATGAAAAATTCCAAAGTTATAAAGCCCTTTGGTCTAAACTATCTTTATTTGTTTTATCCTGCCCCTATAGTTTTTAAACTATCCAAACAATTTAAAAACTATATAATATAATAACCACGCCCTCATATTTTAAACATTTTACAAATGTTTTAAAATAAAACATTTCTAACATGCCATATATTATACCAAGTCTAAAGCCCACACCTTTGTATATTGATTAAAACATTATCATATGGTTTAAAACCATTATTTATCTCACCGCTGTATATAAACAAACCATTACATATATGCTTTAGACCTTTATATTCCTCGATTATATCATAAAGGTTTAAATGCATCCTAACCCTTCCGCTTATATAATTAAAGCCTGGTCCCACCTTTTTGCTTCAATGTAACTCCCGAAACAACCCTCACAGTTCATTTCAAACCTTTTAATCTGACGGTTGAAGACTGATATTGCATAGAAAAAGTGCACGATCGCCCCAAGGCAAAAGCCACGTGAAATAGGTGGTTTCCTATTGATCCCTCCCATCCACGTGGCCTCTTCTGATTCGATCCCATGGGTTTTGATTAAAACCACTTACTGCTCGTTAGCCACGTGATAAACTGTCGGTTTTCTATGCCTTTGTAATTTGAAAACCACCTTCCCGCTTGATCGTGACTCACATTCAATGTTGATCAATGAAAAATCATATATTTTGATAAAACCTTGGTTAATACGTTAATTCATTTATTTGTTGTGTTTAAACCATTGTTTTTGCCTTCCCAACTGTATAAAACTGTAAAAGCCCTTGATAGCCATTTTTTTCCATATTTATGCCTAAAGCTTGCAAACCTTTACCAAAGAAGCCTGTAAAAATTGTTGAGGAGCCACACTTGCTCCAGTTCAACCGCTGAAAGCCATCAATTCAACGAAAGACTGAAGAAACCCTGTTAAAACCGATACCTGCGTCAAAATAGGTATTCTTCTGAGATTCAAACCTGTAATTAAATTAAACAAACCTTGTAAAAGAAAGCAGAATCATTTCAAAGTCAGGAAATCAAGAAATTAAATTGCCCAAAATTCCCAGAAACAGGCCAAACTCTGGTAAAATTTTCCCAGTAACCCTAGTTGTCTGTTGCGTGGTATTTTCAAAGAAAATTATCATTTCTTCACATATTAATGATCAATTTCAAGCTCTAAAGGCCATAAATCCTCTAAAGGTGTCCTATATCTTCTGAAAATGCTTTTTCAACAGAGTTTTAGCCCATTTTTCAGTCAAAAAACTCAGAAAACCCCTGTTTTCTATTTAGACCAGTTTTTAGCCTCAGAACTTTATTTGAGAGACCTAATTGAGCATAAAATCCAAAAATACATTCTATTTTTCTAAATTTTCCCAATCAAGCCTCTATTATAGCAAAATTTCCTCTGCAAACAGTTTAAACTTGCAGAAGACAATAAAAATGCCTAAAAAACATAATGTAAACAAGTCCGAGGGTTCAAAAACTCCTAAATTTACTCCCACCATGACTCCAAATACTGCAATTGTAGTCAATCCATTACAACCCCCAAGTGTTGATATTGAACATATTCCCCTTGCTAATATTGACAATAAAATAGCTGATCCTATAGTTGAATTCAATCTCCTAGATATCCACAACTGGTGTTTTGAAAAATCTCTAGATGATCATGAATAAGTTCATATTTGGGAATCCAATTTACCCAAATATGTAGTCCCCCTGACTCACCCTTGTCAAGAAATTATCAGACTATGCCACCAGTACTACATTCTTGAACAAAGAGCTATTGTGAATGAAAATAAAGAGGTCCTTTTTACCATTACTGCAGAGTCAGTAAACCAAATGTTGCAGCTTCAACTAGACCCCCAAGTAGTACCTTTGTCTATTGAAGCCCTCACTAAGCTATACATTGGCTTAGACTTTCCTAAAATGTTTATGATTTTTCAAACTTTCATGCCCCTGCATGTTGAAATTCCCAAATTAAACCCTCCATATTCAACTGCTAAGTTCCCTGAAGGTTCAAGGCATGTAATCTCCATGCTTTCCTTTATACTTGGGTATTTCACTGATGAGTCTATCTTAGGATTTTTTTCCACCTTTTCTCTAGGTGAATTGCCTTTAGTTATATTTGACTATGTTGGTTTTATTGCTGATAGTATTCACTATCAATTGATTTGCAACTGGAAGGAGTATTCAGATATACCTCCTATCTATTCCACTTGTTTCTATTCTTCCATTCAGAAAGCTTTCCAATTTCACTTCAAAACTTGGATATAGAAGGAAAACCCCTATCAGTTATATTTTGGACATCTATACTCAGAAAATAAGGCACATAATTCAGTTATTCAGAGTTTTCAGATTTGTTTTTACATCCATTGATCACCATCTTGACAAAAACTGAGCAGCCTAGAATCAGTGAGGAAATGAAGAGAATCTTGCAGCTATCAGAGCAGAGGAAAGTGGGTGATTGGTATTTATATGAGAAATTCACTGAAATCAGAGTTTTTGGTTCTAACTTGTTGCCTTACAAGTTGCCCAAGCATCCATCTATGAGGATCTTTGCCTTAGAGTACATTAGGCAAATCCTAAATTTAGATTCAATTAATTTTATGGCAGCCAAGAAAAAGACCCAATTTAAACTCAAAAATCAAATTGGGCCATTCATATGTAATTAAAGAGATGCAGAAAAGGAAGTAGCAAGTTAACTACTGGAATATAAATTAGAAGAAAGCTTCCCATGGAATTATGGTCCACAAGGGATCTTAAGTAAATTAAGGGTAAAATGTAAATTGACACCCTTTATCCATGAGTCAAAGCCAGAAATAGAGAAGTTTTCTAATAAAATTGAGTGGGTTGAAAATACTTTAACAGAGGCAATTAACCAAAGGAATACTAGTCATACTTTGGAAATTGCCAAACAGCCAGAGACATCCACTAAGAGAATCAGAGAAGAAGGAGCTTATACTGCAGAGACTACAACAGAAACAATGTTTAAAATCATTTACAACAAGAGGCCAAAAATGGATACAGTAGCTAAAGGTAAAGTAACAATAGATGTTGAAGAAACACAACCTTTGAATACCAACACTGCATAGGTAGAGACCAATGTAGCCACTGTAATCATCAGTGAGCCAAATCTGAATGAAGAACAATTGAATAATGAAGATGCATAGATAATGGAAAGGCAACAAACTATGGAGGATTCTTCCTCACATTCAGTTGAGGAGAAGGATTTAGATATTAAGGAGAAATACAAGAAAATCAAATTGAAGAATGAGGAAATCAAAACTGAAATATATTCTCATTTTTTGAAGCAAAAGCCAGGTAACCAAAACAAATTCCTATCAACATTTGATTATTCAATTAAAAAATTGATTATGTCAGTTTTACAGCCCACAATACCAGTGCCAAAGAAAGTGGCTGACTATAAAAAAGTTGATATGGAAGTAGCTACAGACAAAATCCATGAATTGGATCAGATTGAGTTTCATAGGCAAACCTCAGAGATGCTCTATTCCACAGTCACAACAAAAGCTATGAGTTCTCATAGGCTTCAAAATACAATCTCTAATATGCAGGACCAAATGAAAATGGATGAAACTTCATTATATGCAAAGGATCTAAGGATAAAAGCCTTAGAAGATTTAGTATTACAGGTAGGATATGATGCTACAAACATCAAAGCAGCAGAAGCATTGGTTAAAAAGAAAAATGAGGACATATTTTCCTTGAGGAAATAGCTCAAGCTTCTTCAAGGTGAGCATCCCCAAAAAGTATCAAAAAGAAAAAGATGAAATGATGAGTTTGATACTTCAACTGACAACTCAAATTAAGGAAATGGAAGTACAAATGGACCATGTTGTCAACGAAAAGGAGACAGTTAAAGAACTAGTGATTCCCACTATCATCCCAGTCATCACAATAGTAGTGCCTTCTAATTTAGGAGAAAATTTGGCACCCAAAGAGCCACCGGCCACTACAGTGCCAGTGACTTATTCAATAAATTCAGTAACTGAATCCTCTACAACAGTGTTTCCACCTACAGATGAAAGCAGTCAACTAGTAAAAGAAATGGAAGAGATGTCCTTGAAGACCAATGAAATCAATAGATTGACTAAGATAATTGAAAATTTTGAGAAGACAAACAAATCAACTTAGATAGATGCTAAACTACATGAAAAAAATGCCCACAGACTGAGTGAAGAGGTAAAAAAGCTCCAAAAAGAATTAACTCTCAAGGATCAGATATCATATATTAAAAATTACCTATGGAATAATGTAATTGAAGCCATCCATGATGTTTTGCCTTCAATTCAGGTGATTTCTGACTAGAGAGAGTTACTATTGGCAGCCCAAGCATAGATCCAAAAGACACAAGCTGATTTAGTTGATAAACTGGAACAGGCTGTTAGATTAATAAATTTCCTCAACTGCAAGAATAGGCAGGAACTTGAAGAATTGAAAATCAATGAAAGGTCAACAAATATCCTATAAATTATGAAAGTTACCACCAAAGTAAATCTAATGAGGCAGCTTGAAGAGAAATGTGAAGGAATGAATACTGTTATCACTAGATTCATGGTCAAATTCACAAATTTAAGGAAAAAGGGACTTCTTGATATCATGGTTATCAATGATAAGTTAATGCCTTAGAATGATTATGAAAAAAAGATAAGAGAACATGCTAAAGAGCAAGTGAACAAGCCCACAGGTCAAGGTATTCCCACAGGAAAAGTATTGTTAAAATTTACGAAGATTTGTTTTATTTGCAGTATGAAATCAAGCACTTATTTGTCATCAAGCCCACATTTTCCAGGTACACTAAGGCTGATGAGAATTTTAGGAAACTCAAGAATATTAGAATTCCTAAAAATGAGGATTGGCAGGCATTGACTAATTTGCTATGAAGAAAGAAAGACAAACAATTGAAGAAGAAAAAATCTGTTTGTTGATTTCACTGTCAAAACAGATTTTTACAGTAGAAAGAAATTTTATTGAAGGTTAAAGAGTATCTGAAGTGAAAGAGTATCAGTGAGAAAGAGTATCGGAGAGAAAGAGTATCAGTGAAGGCAAGTTAGATTCTGAAAAAAATCTAAAGAGCTAGCAAAGAGGACACATAAGTAGCCAATTGCTTCTTATCTTAAAACAGTTTCTATTTATTTTGAATAAAATAGAACAACTTGCTAAATTATTGAGTTACTATCACTATTATTGTTGTCAGATATTTTATTTTCCTAAGTTAATTCCTAGAAGTTATCTAGGATATTTTTTTAAACATTATGTATAAGTACTTCACTCTTTGAAGTATTTTTTGTGTAGAATAAAATTGCTGGAGATTACTATAAATATGTTGTTGACTTGAAGGCTTTGGATTTCGATTTTGAGTAGCAGACTGGATCAACTATTTGGAATCATACTTTAGGATCCCTGTGATAAGATAGCTGGAGTGAAGTACTCTCTTAAACTTGTCATTGTTATCTTCTTTTGTTACATGCATACATATGTGTTTTAATTCTAAATCTGAATGTATAACTAGGAGTATTACTATAGGACATGTTAATAACACCTTTTTTTTAACTAGTTATAATTTATTTGTTTTCTTCTGATTTCCGGTGTAGGGAACCCTTAATTGCTCCCTCTCCCGTTTGGCCTCTATCTTATACTTCCATTTTCCGGATTTAAGGATTCTTAAGTGCCCTTTATCCCGATCATACCATCTCAAAAAAAAAATTTCCAAGATCTCCAAGGGTTATCTACCTTTCCCTGCAAACATTTAACCTTTTAGGCCTTGATCCCAGTTCTATTAGCTTGACTTAGACTCCATAGCCCAATGGACAAGTATATTTCCCTCTATCTACTCTCCAAGTGAAATTTTCCCACCAAAACCAACAAAACCAAACCAAATTTGCACTTTCATAGGTAGCCTAATATTCACAAATTAAAACAAAGTTAAACTTGAAAGAGAGAGCCCTCTCTGAACCCTAGGCAGGCTAGATCCTAGAGTTTGAAGTAGGTTTGTGGTTACCTCTAGTATTCTTTGACTAAAAACCAAAATCCCACAACTTAAGAATTTAATGGAGTGATAACATTACTGGCAACTCCACTGGGGAAATAACCAGTCCTTAGTCATAAAATTAGTCTTAAATGAATCATTTAATTCATCCTTTTACTTTAATATTATTTTTATAGGTTTTGGGTATTGAAAAATTGTAATTATGGCTTCTAGGAAAGTCTACTATACCAGGTCTAACCCGGATCCTAAGCCTGTTGTAATAGTAGATAACCCAGACTGAATTGGTAAAAAGAAAAAACAAACAGAAAATTTAGAGGTTGAAATCTCATTAATAAGAGTCAATTCATTACCAAGTGAATTAGTAAGTCTGAAAGACATTGATTTTGATTTGAAATTTGAGCATTCATTATTTAAAAGTAAATTTGAAAGTGATTTAAAAACTGTTGTTTTGGACCCCACTTTTATTTCATTTTTGAATGCAAAATAGAAATCTATTGCAGTAAGTTATAAATATAAGAAAGCTGAATATCAGACCAAAGTTGAAGAAATTAATGTTACTATTCTAAAGGATATTGATGAAGCTATTGAATTAGCTCATTTATTGACTTATGCAAACAGACCTCCAGTTTCTCAATTACACACCACAATAATTCCAGCTAGAGATTGATCTCTTTATGCTGTGACATCATTCATAAATTCTACTACCAGCTCATCTACAGATCCATTTATCCCTAAACTACCTCTACAACCTAGAGTATTATTTCCCTCAATCACTTCATCCACTATATCCACTAGTTCACCTTTTGATTTCTTAAATACATCATCCTCATTTCCCAGCACTTCAAATACTATATTTTGTTCATCCACTATCATTTCCAGCACAGCTCCAAGTAGTTCTACCTTATCTCCTAGTCAAGCTAAGCTTCAAGCTATGACTGCTAGATATGCTCCCCTTGTCCTACCACAACAACTTCATGATATGCCACAAGACTATCAAAATAAAATACCACTGTTTGATGGCACTACCCAATATACTGCTCAGCAACATATTACTAAGATGACAGACTTCTTTGAAATTTATGAAATTGATGATTCAGATGTTCAAATGAGACTGTTTGCTCAAACTTTAATAGAGCAGTTAAGAAATGGTTTAAAGATTTAGCTGTTGGTAGTGTAACTGATTTAGCTGTCTTTTTTACTTTGTTTTTAAATAAATGGGAAAAGAAAAAGAACCCCCTCCAAATTTTTTCTGAGTTTGATTCTTTGAAAAGAGCTCCAAATGAGTTAGTCTAAGATTACTGCACCAGATATAATAGTGTCTATAATTCTATCCCTGCAAATCTGAAACCTACTCCTTATTCTGTTCTGCTCAAATTCCCTAATGGATTTGACACAGATATGGCTTACCGATTAAGGGAAAGAGATGCAGACACCTTAGAAAAAATGCAAACTGATGCAGTTAGTGTAGAAGTGAACATTCTAGCTAGAAAAGCTAGACTTAGAAACGAAAGAAGAGTGACAATTAAAGAATAAAATGCTAATTCAGACACAAAAAAGGATGTTATAGCTAAAAATTTAGAAATAATTATTGATAGACTAGATAATATGGAGAGAAGGCCCCCCGGATGCAGGTGTTAGTGCTGTTAATGAGCGTGAGAGGACAGGAGCAGCCGGACGGGAGGCCACATGCCATCCCTCACGGCTGCATTGACTCCACTTGTCCGCAGTTAATTCTCATCCGCTGGGTTTAATGGATTGTGGTATGGAAGCGATTCTCATTATCGCAGAGGCGATTCGAGGCAGCCTCGACTGCAGAACCAATCTCTCGCATAAGATCTGCAAGTCTGGTTATTCAATGCGGCACTTGGAGAGTTGCAGGAGGGGAACGTTAAAAGCCATGGAGCCGCTTAACCCTCAGCCGGTGAATTCGCAATGCAACTCTGTTCTGGATAGAGCCAGAGAGCGCACCATCACTGGGAAGCGCAGCCGTCTGACCTGTTGTCTGCAGCCCGATGAAAGCATCCACATTTCTGTAGCTGGCTCTTGCTTGTTCGCGACGGTGGTTCTGGGCATTCCTCCTGCGACGTGCTCTCAGGTGCTTCAGAGCTCTAGTCCTGTTAAAGCTGCTACAATGCCTAGGCTGAGGCATAGGATGAGATGCAGGAGGGGGTCCTCAGGCATGGCCAGAAGGCATTCTCCTTCCCTTTCTTCCTCCCCGTCTGACACCTCTGCACATTCTGATAGCCTCCCTCACCTCCTCCGTGGGCGCTTGCTCTGTTCTGGCCGCAGGTTAGATTCGCCTTCTGGGGATGCGCTGCCGGCACAGTCGCACACGGCCCTCTTCTCGTTTGATTGTGCTCTCAACAGACCTCGCGTTACGGTGGCCATCTCCGTGGTCTTCTTGGAGGAGCCTGTTA